>CM039123.1:8525258-8771506 GCA_022036555.1 Microstegium vimineum | reverse complement strand
CTTCACGGGTGAAGTGGAGTCGTGCCAAACGATGCCTAACTTTTAACTCGTGGAACTTAAGTTTCATCGTTTATTGAACATAGTGTGCAAAAAGGGAAAATTACTAGTTGATAGGATCAGAACCATGGTTGCATAACTCTCTTTTGCGATAGAGATAACGACACGTCTAACAAAACCTTAGTTGCACATCTAGATATAATATTTGTTGCATAGATTTTGACTATGTTGTTTTGGAGGCCATAGGTTAGAAATAGTTTAAATTTGCCTAATTCATCCCCTTTTAGATGTCACGGTCACTTCAGTGTTCCTAGGTGTGAAGCTAGAGTTATTGGATAATGTTTTATAAGCATGTGCGGTGATCATCTAGGAGTGTTAGGTGAGGTGTTGGGGGTCGTCCAACCTAGAGTTTGAACTTGTATTTGGGAGATGAAAACTAGTGATTAGGGAACTTAACTTTGAGACTTTGGTAGCCATTTAGCCACCAATATTATGCTCGAGCCTTACTCATTTGCTTCTGAATAAGATGACGGTGTTTGGTCCTCCTTATTCTTGTTTTTCTGCATTGAGAATAAGAGATGGGGAGGGATGAGAGTGAGTGGGGGAGTTGAATAAGCAACTGGGAATATCCAATCTCAAGCTGACATGTGGGGCCAAGGTAAAGGAAAGATGGACAATTCATCCAAACTAATTTAGCTGACTAAGTGATGTGATGGACAATCCGTCAAGATATTGGTCGGTCCAACAAAACATGGATTTGGGATATTAAATTTGAAGAGGAGAGATCAATATTGGAGTCTTTATTTCACATTATAGAGTTGGTAGAAATCATCATAGGTTTAAAGATCCTCTCTCAGGTGCTAACTTGGAGAATTTTATTAAGTCAACCATCATGTTGACCAAGGTTGACTCTAGTTGACTTGGGTTGATTTGAGAAGATTATGAGAGTTAAGAAGTGAATTTGGGTTCTTGTTTAGAAGATAGATCAAATGTTCTTGTTGAAATGATAAGGTCATTCATCATCAAAGAATAGCAAAACCTGGGCAATGGCTCGCTCGGTGGTTCGGGTGCTATATCCCTAGGGTGCGCTCGCACGCGCCCTCCGATTGAAGAACAGACCGAGCCTATAGACGCCCATTTGTCTTTGCTCGCAAACTTGGGGACTCGCCAGGAGCTCGGGCACCCGACCGACGTCTGCCTAAGCCCGATCCGCCACTCAACCCTGTCCTGAGCTAGTGTCCGGGAAAAGGCGCCACTCCTCGAGCATCAGTCGAGCCCTCCGAGCATCTAGGCTCGAGGGTTCCTCGACGCCACCCACCTAGTAGGCGCACGACATGTCACACCCAATTTTAATGATAAAATTGAATATGAATAACTCATGTGTGCCCAGAGATCAATCACACACATAAGCCGACAAATCTTTAAATAGTACCATCACTGAGTGCCTATTACATAACGAATAATATTTATTAAACATAACAGCGGAAAATAAAGATAACTCTCGCGACGAAGCTCCACTTCACAGGGAACGCCGACTGGTTGACCACTAGCCTAGTACTCCTCACGGTAGTCTTCATAGCCATCTGAAGGGGTTGAGAAAGCAAGAGTGAGCACTTACATACTCATCAAGAGTAACATAGGGTTATGAAGCTCAAAGGCTGACACTGTCTGTACTGCGGTTGCTTTTATCTTGGTCAAGTTTTACCAACACTTAGCTTTAGTTGTGCTTACCCAGTTGATATCCACATGATATAAATATATTAAACCACATTAATCATTAAACAACATGATCATCTACACTGTGAGTTTTCTAGGCCACTCGTAACCGTGAGCACGGTTATCATGATAGATTTACACTCTGCAGAGGTTATACACTTTACCCACAAGCCATGTTACCCATATGCCCGGGATCATGACTCCCAAAACACTTCCAAGGTGAGCGGGCAGGGAACACTATGAAGTCTTTCAAAAGTCTTCCTAACATGTTGCCAGACCCTACGGACCCAAGGGCAAGGGGTATGTAAAGCCTCTACTCGATGGTACCTTTCGAAGCGGTAACCACCCTAGAACATGCCCTACAACCAGCTCGGCAATGGTGCCTTTCACGAACTGCCAACATGCTAGTACGAATCTTTATACTTGACTAAAGCCAGAGCCATTATAACACTCGTGGTTGCATTTAAGTCCCAGCTTTTGCCCTACAGTGGGGTCCTATTCCATGTTGCTATAAAAGCCAATTTTATCTCCTTGTTGCATATATCATTAATCAATATTCGATTCAATAATCATTATGTAAAGCATAGCAAAGCTACCCATATGCCTAGAAACCCATGGTGACAAGGTAAAGGATAACAAAGCTATGGTATAGATCTAATAGGAATCAAATTAGACACATGCAATCATGACTAGATGAATTAGGGTGAATAGGTAACAAGGATGATCCATGTTAAACTTGCCTTGATCACAAAGCTCCTGGTGATCCTGATCTGCTGCAAAGAACTCTTGTTCACCGAAGATCTCACCGGCTGTACTCGATCAACATCACCACGCAATCATCCGAACAATCATACACGAAGCAAATAAGATATGATCAGAACATTACACCATAAACAATAAAGAGGTTTTAAAAAGATTATACAACAGATCTATACTTTACTACGATCACAAAGACGTGAGAATCACGCTAATCGGATCTAAAACGAAGAAGTTATAGATTAAACAGGATTTTGAAAAGGACAAGATTAAGACATTAGCAAATAAATTTTCTTTGATTTTCAAAAGTAATTAACATAGGTGAAATCTATACTACTGGATAGAGCATAAAATTACGGATCTAACGCAACTTGAATGGATCGATTTGGATTTAAAACGAGCAAATTATAAGCTTTGGAAAATCAGTGGCAAAACTGAAAATAGGAATTTTCTTTTATTTTCGAATTAAACATATCTGATAAAGGGAATACGTTTTCCCGAGGGGAAAGCGTATAGGTCAAAAGCGCTTTGGACTGCGGGTTCAGAGGTCAGAAAAGGCAGGGTCTCTTTAGCAAGAATACCACCCGAAGGGGTATGGGGTATTCTGATTCATTGGATCTGAGATGAACGGTTCAGATTAGATGGGGGAGGGATAGGGCGGCGCAGAGACCGGTGGAGGGCGGCGCACGGCGGAGCGCCATGGCCGACGGTCGGCGCACGGCGGTGCGAGGGGGTTAGGGCCCTACGGTGCTCGGTTTCGCGAGCCAAGCACACCGGAAGAAAGAGGACGACGCCGCGAGCTCGCCTAGGGCACTGGCGAGGCTTGGGGATGGACAAGAGGCACCGATGGCGGTGAACCGCGGCGGCGGGCGTTCTGTAACGGCGGCGCGGGTCTTCCAGTGCGCAAAAGAGAGAGAGAACAGAGGGGAGAGGTGTTCCGCACACGCGTGAGGCGAGTGCGAGGCTCAGAGGGGTCTGAGGACGGCTGAGGAGGGCCGGCCTCGACGAATAGCGGCGGCGAGACCTCGGTGCACGACGACGGTGTCCGACAGAGCCCAACCGAGAGGGAAAAGAGAGAGAGGGGACGTTCGGAAGCTTCGCGAAGTTGAAGCGCGGGTCGAGGGGGCTTACCGTAGTCGGAATCGAGCGGAACGGCGGCGGCGACGGCGGCGCTGCTACTGCTGTGTTTGCGCGACGAACCGAGGCGAGAAGATGAGGAAAACGGCACGGGGGACCGGTGCTATTTATTGCGGGGTCAGGGAGGGAGAATCCCACGCGGAAACCGCGGAGGAGAGCGGTTGCAGACGCGGCGTCGTGGCGGCGGTGTCCAACTTGGGCACGAGAGGAAGAAAGGAGGCGCTGACACGCGGGCCCGATGGTGGCAGTGGGAGAGAGGGAGAGGAGAGGCGCGGGCGCGGACTGGGCCGGCCCAAGCGGAGGGGAGGAGAGTGAGGGGGAGAAGCAGGCCGCGGGCTGGGCCACTGGGCCAGAAAGGAGAGGAGAGAGAAGAGCATTTTCCATTTTCTGATTTTGCAAATTGATTTTGAAATTGGATTTGAAATATATTTTCTAGGGTTTTTGCAAACTCACTCACACAAAGAAAATGCAACAGCATGAGATGCACAACCAAGTTAACCTTAGCATGGTATTTAATTCTAGTTTTATTTATTTAATTCTATGTTTCACAAAATAATTTGAAATAAATCAAATTTAACTCTAATTCAAATCTAATTTACTATTCAATTTTTAGGGTGTTACACGACACTACCGCCCACCTCCACTAACAAAGCCACCACGTAGACGATGTGACATAAGAAGACAAACCCCTCCACCAGCTACGAGGGCTCGAGTGCTTCTACACTTGCTCGTTAGCCTCTCAAGTCGCGCGTCTTGACAGCCAAGGAAGCCTCGAGAAGTCTCATCCGGTGGAGGCCAATCCAGCTCAAGAGGAGTGTCTGAGCACTCCGCCCCATCGACAACACGCCAAGAGAGAAGAGCGTTCTTATTCCACGCCTAAGAAGCAACCTCATTGCCAACGAGCCATATGATAGCACCGAGCGATCCCCTATCAAATATCTTACTCTCGTGTCTAACCTCCGGTTAGACACTTCTCTCTTGTAAGTTTGTTTCCTTCTGTACTCTCTCAATTGAAGAAAGCCAGGGGGAATTTTCCGCACGGTTTCAGTTAAAGAAATACAAAATAAGAAGAATAATTAAAAATAAAAACAATGAAAGAAAAAAAATAAATTGCAAAAGAAATACTCCTACTTTACGCGAAAACAACAGCCCATAAAAGGCCCGTGCGGGTGCGCTCCCGGGCCGAATATCCTCGGACCGGGCTACCGCCGTACGCCGCATCTGTTCACTTCACCCCGTGTGCTCTCTCTTCTTCCTCTCTCTGTCCGACGGCTGGGTGGGCTACCGCCGCCGCCGCTGCCCTACGCCAGGTGCCTAGGCCTTAGCCGGTTTCTTTGCCGGCGACGAGAACCCACCAGGTATTCCCACCCCTTCTCCTCCCTTCCTGCTATGCGAAACCGAGCACCCAAGCCCTAAATTAGCTATCTGGCTATTTTGATTGATGCCTACTAACTTTCCTGCGCAGGCGAGCTAACGGCAACACCGAGTCAGGCCGTTCGGGCTTAATCGGTTCGCGGCGATGGGCCGCCCGGAGCCGGTCGTGCTGTTCGCTCAGACGATCCTTCACTCCCAGTTGGACGAGTACGTCGACGAGGTGCGGTTCCCAATCCCGTTTCTTCTCCCCTTTATTGTTAACACGCTCTTGAATATCCGACCAAGATAATGCTGGGTGAATAAAATGCTCAATAGTTTGGTAAACTGGTGTTGGGTACATGCAATGCACTTGCATGGTTAGGCAAGATTGAGAACAAGAGGTAATTGGACTAATTTGATCTTTATGTAGATGAAGCGGTACAGTACCTAATCATGCTAACTAGGTTTAGGTCTCACAGAACACGCTTGCTATTATTTATTGCGGAAAACCTAAAACTATTTCATTTTAGAAGTTCATGACATAGGATCTGTACTACTATGGTTCTGCATTTGCCTGTGCAGTACAATGAGATTGCTGATGTCACCTAATTGAAACATAGTTTATCCTTGAGATATTTTCCACTAAAATATGAATGTAATGTTGGGATATGAATGAGTAGAAATCTGCACAGCTGGTAGTCAACCTTGGGACGTTTCCCTCTAAGCCAAGAATCTAATTTTGATCTGTCAATGATTGCAACTAACAAATGTCGAGATAAAGGAAGTGGCATTCTCTTAAGTCCTAACTTCATATATGTTTCTTATATCCTTAAGTGCACCTTACATCATGCAGGTGCTATTTTCTGAACCAGTTGTGATCACTGCTTGTGAGTATCTTGAGCAGAATGCATCTCCTTCTACGCCAAACATTTCCCTTGTTGGGTAAGAAGCATTCCTTTTGAATCTTGTTTTCTGTGCTTAAGACACTTGTATTTACAATATTTTCTGATCAGCAAAAAGATGTCCTTGATGTAAAGGTTACTTGTGATAGAATTGTCCTACAGAAGAGTGCCCTGTTGAACTTATTTGTCTATTGCAGTTTATCTAAACGGGGATAACTTTTTGTTGTGAAGTATTAGTGGATTGCCCACCTCTTCCCAATCGCTGAAGCTTTTGGGTTCATGGTTAGTGCAAGAAACCTAGAAACCTAGCATGGTATCGAGGTCTCGAGTTCTTGGTAGAGGCATCTTTTAAGTCCTCCGCTCCCTTCTTTATTTCCATGTTTGCGCCTTGTTCTGGCTGCATGCGAGTGGGAGTGTTGTGAAGTATTAGTGGATTGCCGCCCTCTTCCCAATCGCTTAAGCTTTTGGGTTCATCTGGTTGGTGCTTGAAACCTAACACTTTTATAACGTCTGTGATCTTGATGTTTGGACCATTTTGATATATAGTGGTGATAGGATTTGCTTATGTGACTCTGCATATAGTAAATATGTTAATTACCTTCAGTGACGGAACCAACGAAATGGGAAAAGGGGGGCCAAGGTGGCCAAACAAAATACAAATACCAGCGAAATACATATATATAATATAAATATCAATATATTCTTAGTTTTTTTCATGTGACAACACATAAAAGTGTCTTTTTTGTAAAAAAAATAAACAAAATTTACTTTTTTTTCTTTATTTGAGCCACTTTTGAATAGGGTATTTAAAATTTTTTGGGACATAGGGGGGGCCGGGGCCCCTGCTGGCCCCCCCCCTGGTTCCGTCTCTGATTACCTTCATTTGTCCCTTTTGAACCTTGAAGGTTTAATGCCATGCCTTGGCAACTACTTAGGTGTTCAATGAGAATGTTCCTTTTGCTTTTGTACTGTAGAACAACAGCTAAATCAGATAAATTATTTATCAAGTACTTATATTTCTATGAGTAAAAGTTGAAAAAGATCCAAATGTTTGGAATGATTTTATTTCATTAGATCATGTCTTAAGGAACATATGTTTTTTTTACAGTTCTAAAGCATGATGAAAACAACAGTGACAAGTTTTCTTATGCCATTTAACCTAACTACAATCATAATAACAATGGTAGACAATTTAAAACAATGTCCTAACACTAATATTAAAGGGGGAGGGGGCATGAGATAAGTTCTATGAAAGCCACCAAGACTCTAAAGCTTCAAAAAAATATTTCAAAACATGGAAGGATCAAACAAACACTCATGTTTATCTTTTTTTTTTTAAAAAAAAAATATTGCAAATGCGATTACACATCGGAATTTTCCATGTATATGGGCCATGCATAAGAGCTGACAATTTTCAAGAACCTTTGTAAACTATATAAGGCATGTAATTGTTGAAGAGTTTGCAAAGTTCTTAGTTAGTCATTCCCCCCCACAGAATATGACCTATGGACTATGGTAATCCATGTATCGACAATAATCCTTGGTAGTAGTCATGTTGGTGGCAATACTTTATATGCAGAGGATGCCAATGATTTATAATGGTTCAGCTTAACCTTTTCCCTATAATCACTTCTTGTTTTGTTGTTTCTAGTGGTAGTATTGCTAAATTATAGTACCCATTCAGTTCATTAAGCCTGAGGCATTCTTCTTAAAACACTTTTTTTTTTCCTTTTAAGATTTGATACAACTTGCTGGTAATGATTGATGCTTTTGTTTCTTAAGAGTAAGACTCCAGTTCCTTCAGTTTGGATTTCCTAATATAACTGTACTAATTCTTGACCTGTGCAAGGAGCATGTGCACACAATTTTTTTATTAACAACACTGCTTTTATTTATGTTGATTGATGAGCCATGTTACTTTGTTGTTATATCCAGTGCTACATCGCCACCTTCATTTGCTTTGGAAGTGTTTGTTCACTGTGATGGGGAGTCTCGATTTAGGCGTCTTTGCCATCCTTTCTTATATTCACATTCTTCATCCAATGTGCTAGAAGTTGAGGTATGAATAAATTCATAGTTTATAGTTTGTCATGTTCTCTTAAATTTCACTTCTTGTTTTGTTGCTATTTTTATCCATATCTTGCTGAGGTAAGGATTGACGTAGTCCAGGTTGGGTAAGTATCCCAATGTGTGAGGGTAGGACGCCTGTCCTTGGTTGACTGGTCAGGAGCTCTTCTCCTATGCAGCTTGCCAAGAATCTTGGCGGTTGAAGAAAGAGGCTGACCCAAAAAAACATTTCATATATTTCCTTGCTTATATGAATTTCAAGGTTATTTAGATGATTGATTGAGAGCCTCTGAAATTGTGGTATCTAATCTTTTCAAATTTCAACTCATCGTGATAATGTGCTGGCCAGCTAAAATATCGTGTAACTAATCTTATCCTAAGAAGCTAATTTATCACTTATAGAGAAACAAGAATTCTTGTTTAGGATATGAATCAGTTGTAATTTTAGCTGCAGTCATCGCACTTCAGATTTTGTTCATACCATGCTCTGGGCCTAAAGGCCATAACAACGTTTTATCTTTCATGTAAGTTAGTGAGATTTTTTATATTGGAAGTCCTAAACCCTGTGCACTGTCCTATCTGTTGTACACAAAAAAAATTCTTTAAATCTAGAAATTGCAATTAAAACTTGTGATAGTTAAACTGCAAAGATTCACATTATCCAGACGAGTAAAAGAGTGAGCAAATAATCTCATCCTCACTTGAGGATGCCATGTGGTGCATGCGCAAATCAATCCACAGATATTCATTTATGGTGAACATGGTAGAACCCATCAGAACCACCTAATTTCTCTGTAAGCAGTATTGATATAATAGACTTTCTCTTCAGCTATGGTAAACTATTGGCCGAACATGATTAGGAACCATTGATCTGAAATGTGAAAAAATCTCTCTAACTTAACATATAGCATTGTTATACGGCTTTTAGGCCCAGAGTGTGGTATGAACAAAACCTGCAGAACACACTGAGGATGGGATTATTTACTCACCATTTTATCCATCTGGAAAATGTGAATCTTTGCAGTTTAATGATCAAGTAGTAAATTTTAACTGCAATTTCTAGATTTAAAGATATTTTATGTGTATATGACAGATAGGACTGTGGATAGGGTTTAGGGCTTCAAATAGTTGTTTATTTCAGATCTATGAATTGCACTAAGTGATTGTAAGACCCTGAACTTTCCAGAGTCTGACATTCGAGTCCTTGAACTCAGAGCTGCAAATTTATTTAAAGATTCTTTGAGAACTGTTTAATGAGTGTTTATAAAAGGGTTTTAAGTTGTTAGTTAAGGTCCTATTTAATACTCCCTCCGTTCCAAATTATAAGTCGTTTTGACTTTTTTGGTACATCCATTTTGCTATGTACCTAGATATAATAATATGTCTAGCAATATGGATGAACCAAAAAAGTCAAAGCGACTTATAATTTGGAACAGAGGGAGTAGTACAATCCTTGTTTAGTCCTGACTCCAATAAACCATATTAGGATTTGAGAAAATCTTTTGAAGTGTACTTTGACTATTAGTACTTCGCCTTACAATATACTCCCTCCGTTCCAAATTATAAGACACTTTGACTTTTTTGGTATATTCATTTTGCTATGTATCTAGACAAACATTATGTCTACATACGTAGCAAAATGGATGTACCAAAAAAGTCAAAGCGTCTTATAATTTGGAATGGAGGGAGTATTACCAATTACTACATACCAATCTCTATTTATCTATCTATGTATATCTATATATCCTATAATCCTAAGCTCTACTAGAATTCTATCTCGACAAGCAAACCAGCCACATCAACAGCCCACCAGCACATGCAATTGTGGCACCTATCTATTCATGCAAGCTATCCACCTCAACAAGCCATATCATCCACTAACATGCATTTATTTGTCCATGTTAACATACCACACCATCCACAAAAAATCATTCACAATCCCCGCAGCAATGCGCTGGGTATGCTTCTAGTGTCTTACTAAAATACATGTGAAATACAAACCAATTGATGCATCTTTTGAGCACTAATAAATAATAAATATCCATATATTTTGACTAATGATGTCAAAGATTGACTTTTTTGAATTATCGTACTACACCCTATATTTTGAAATGAGTGAGTAATAGTATCAACTACTTTGTTCTTTGTTTTATAATTTTCTTTTGTGAAAAAGATATGATGAAGCTCATCATTTTGTGTTCGAAAACCAGATTTTCAGTATCCTTATTTTATCCTATAACAAACAAAATGTGTCCCTTATTAAAAAAACAATTAAAATGTGGTATTTAAACTCTATTCGACAAATGTTTTTTTTTTGTAAAACTGAATATCCAAGCAACCATAAGTCAGCAGAAGTTCTATGCTTTCTAATTGGTAGTCATGGATAATATTACACCTTGCCTCGAATTAATTTACAGGTCACTGATGTCAGATGTTATTTTAGTATTTTACTTTTCTGCTTATTGAGCCCTCTAGTAACAAAGATTTTCTTACTGGGCACTGGCAATTTACAAGTTAATAGACATTGAAAATACAGCCAAACATGTTTGAGGGTTTCTGTTGCTCTTTACTTAGTGTACTGCCTTGTTCTAGATTTTCTGCTGGTTATCTAAATCAAGTGGCAGTCATTGACTTGGTAGTATCTGTCACCTCTGCTTGTCTGATATTGTGGGGGCATGGTTCTTCTTTCGCTTCACACGAATTTCATTGTTTTTCTTAATTTTCAGGCTATTGTGACGAGCCATTTAGTTCTGCGTGGAACTTATCGCAGCCTCACCCTTGTAATATATGGAAATACCGCTGAAGACCTTGGTCAATTCAACATAGAACTAGGTCTGGATCATTCTCTTGCGAATGTTGTTAGCTCTCCATTGGAGGGAAAGCTCGAAGACCTCCCACCAGCGCTACATTCATCCAAATTGTCATTTGAAGAATCGTTATCATCACTGAAACCATTGAGTTTTCATGCCACTGATGTTGACTTATCAATTGAAGCGAAGAAAGTCTTACATTTGGCTCTGAAAGTGTACCAAATGTCTGATGTGGAAAATCTTATTCCTAACCTAAGAAGCTCAGTTCTCTCAGCTATTTCTAAATATGTGACTGCTAGTACAAACCATATTCTACATACTTCGGGTCAAGACTCAGCAAATGTGTTCACCAAGAGTGATTTTGAATCTCAGGAAATTAACAAAATTCTTGCTGAAGCTGGTAATGAGCTCTCTGATATTTGGAAAAATGTCCATATTGTTACTGACAGTGATAATGGTTTTACCATTGGAGTAGATGAAGACTTGCCCAGGACCAAGATTCTAATTGAGATGTTTAACCAATGTTTCCCATATTACAAGAATTTTTCTTTACTTGATCTACAATGTCCTTCTCAGGTATATTATGTGATGTTATTTGATTGTCTACACATCTATTTAATGTTCAACATTTTTTTTATCTCACGCCACTTCGATTTCAGAACAAATGGTTGGTCCTGTCTTTGAGTTTGGTTCTCCTGCTATGCTCCTCAAAGGAGAGTTGCTTTTATTTTGTTGATACTGGTGGGATGGAGCAAATCATTAATCTGCTTTGCTGGAAGACACCAAAATCTGCAGCTACCACATTGCTTCTCCTAGGTATTGTGGAGCATGCTACTCGGAATGGTTTTGGATGTGAAGCTTTCCTGGGATGGTGGCCGCAAACTGAGCACAGCAGTATACCTCTTGGCAGCAGCGATGGCTATTGCTCTTTGCTGAAGCTTCTACTGGAAAAGGAAAGGCATGATATTGCCTCTCTAGCTACATATGTTCTACAGCGCTTGCGCTTTTATGAGATACTATCTAAATACGAGGTTCGAAGTTCCCCCCTCCTAACCCCTACTGACCCACCGATCTTTTGTATTCAACTTAATGCATTGTTTTTAGTTTTATATATGATAACGTTGATGATGTGAAGCTCTCGGTTTTTTGCAGTCTGCAGTAGTCAAAGTGATTTCCAATGTTCAGGCTGATAAACTTACTACTGATGGAGCTCATTTCTTATTTCTGCTAGTGTTGAACTTACTGAAATGCTGGTAAGACTATCAATTTGTCCTTTTACAGGCAAACATTCTTTACAACTGTGTGTGTACATGTGTCATCCTCAAAAGTGATGGCTACATTGTGACTTTATGTTGACTAATGCTGATGCAGAAATTGATAATTTGCTGTGGCCCTATTGAAGATCCGTCGCCATTGGCTACTGCTAGAAGAATATTTAAATCTGAACATTTAGAAGGCTTGCTTTCGTACAAAGCAACAATTGATCTTATAACTTCGTCCAAATACAGTTTTTTGCAGTATGATACTGATCCATACTTATTGTCTCTTATACAGGTAATACTGTTAATTTGTATTGCTGTTTCTACACATATTTTGTACCTATGTGTTCTGAGCTTGATCATAGTTAGGTTAATACTCGTGTGTCGTGTGTCAATTTGCATTATCTTCTCTGTTTTTATGTTATTATTTTATATAATTTCATTGTCCTATGTTACACAGTTGCATGTTTTCTGTGCCTATATGCTCTGACTGCTGTTTTGATAGGCCATGAATGCTTTGATGCTCTCAACATTTCATGTCTGTTTCTAGAAATTAGGGTTCAAAGTTCAAACCTTACTAGCTCTTTGATCTTATATGTCGAACATCTCTATTATGGTGCTGTCTGGGCTGGGACCAAGGTCTGGACACTGTGGCACAGCTTGCATTGGGTTGAGCCCTGGTAGTAGTCCTTGTTTCTCTTTTCTGTTTGTTGCCGACTTTCTACTTCTTTGATTGGGTGTTATAACGGATCTTTATTCTTAATGAAAACGATACATAGTTCTCTCATGTACTTGAGAAAAAATTGTGATGCTATTCTATGTTGCTGTAAAATTCCACTGAGGCTGAACTTTATACTGCTGTAACCATTGTATCTCATTTGTTCTTTTCCTGTTACCTGTATTATTGGCCTTTCTAGGATTCCATAATTTCCAATCAGAACGGGATTGACCCACCCTTTGCATTCTGATATTAAAATATTATGATGAGCTGATGGTCATACCATTCTTTATCTTGAAAATATTAAACTTTTGCTAGCTATCCAGGCAACAGTCCCAACCATAGGAGCACACATATCTGTTCTTTTGATTCTGACGCAAAATTGAAGCTAAGATAGTACCACCCTCTGTCCCAAATTATAGGTTGTTTTAGGATTTTCTAGGTACATAGCTTTTGTTATGCACCTAGATGTACAATATATCTAGATACATAGTAAAATTTTGTATCTAGAAAAGTCAAAACTAAACATATACATATATAATATTGATATCTGGTAACAACTAAGCAAAATCCGCAACAAGATGAAAGGATTTTATTGGCCATCTGTTGACTATCAATTTTAACTACTTAAAAGCATATGAGAAATATTTTAACTTAGCTTCATAAACCAAAATGATTTATGGGAATGGCATTCTACAATCTGTTGATTATCAGTATTCATAGACGTCATGATGCACTTGTTTTATAAGCTTACAACTAAATTTGCTACTTGAGATACAATTTCTTTACTTCTATGTTCTTTATATGCAGGAAAGAAGTTTTTTTCCTTTGTCAGCGGCCTTATTGTCATCACCTATATTGCATTTAGCCAGTGGCCCTGCTGCCGAAATTTTTGATGGATAGCATCATCAGTTGAATCTATTATCCTCTCCCTCCTCTTTTGTCGTTCAGGTTTTGATCGGCATTTTACCTTCTTAAACTGGAAACATCTTATCTCCATTTTCCTGAAATTCTAACTGAACTTATTCTTTCATATTCCCAGGGTTATCATTCTTGCTCAATCAACCTGAAGCAACTGAGCTTATAGTTCTTTCTCTTCAAGATGCAGAAAATATGAATAGAACAGAATGCATAACTCTTCGACAGGCCTTTGTTCTTTTATCAAAAGGGTTCTTCTGCCGCCCAAAAGAAGTTGGAATGATCACAGAATTACATCTTAAAGTGGTTTGTGCAGGCCTCATTGCATCACACTTATTCAATTTCTATTGTTTTACAAGAGCTTTTTCACATACACATATTCAACACTCTGAAGAGGTCGATGAAAGAAAGGGTGTCATGTGGGGCATGCCCTACTGGCCTACTGTTGGTCAAGGGCTTGCAACTTGGCTATATGCTGCCATGAAACTAAAATATATAAGATTATACAATTCACTTTTAAGAATATGGACTCTTTTTAAAGAGGATGCCATTATGGAATAAAGGATATCTTGAAAGAAAGGATAAAGAATAAATTATCTTTAGTATTCTCCTCCACATCTCCATCTCTTGCCCTGGGCTAGACAACCAGTGTTCTGTGTGTGTTTTCACATGTTTTTGTGAAATCATTTAGTTCGTCATACTATGTATCATTTTGTCCATGCTATGAATGCAGTTACATATACTACTACCTCCGTTCCAAATTATCAGACATTTTGGGCTTTTGGCTTTTCTAGATTCATAGCTTTAGCTACGCACCTAGATATAATATGCCTAGATACATAGTAGAAATTATGTATCTAGAAATGCCAAAATGTCTTATGATTTGGAACGAGGGAGTATTAGTTATATTATGTCACTTGTAGGAACATAATCTATACCCAAATAATTGATCAGATCTGAACTTTATATAGCCTCTTATTTCTAATGATAATAAGATTCTTCTCTATAGGGAAGTGCTGCCAATAGGATACTCTCAGTTCCTCCAAATTCTGATGAACTTTGTGGGTTCTTTGGGAACTTTGTGCCATTTCAAGGTCAGTATTGAAGATAGTGTTACATTTACTTGTGCATATGAACAGTTGTGTAAAAGAATAGTGAGAGCTGCAAACTGTGATTATCTTCCAATTTTGAGCCCGGTACCCTGCTCAGATTTTTTTTTCTGAGAAAATAATCTTTTCGACAATAGTCAATAATATAACACCTCACTAATATTATCTGGATGTTGGGTGATGCATCGATTTTCTCTCAGTGCTCTAGCTAAATACCTGCAAATTTTATATTTTAACTAAGACTTATATCTAAAATTGAAGATGCCTAGTTAAATTCTCAACACAAAGGTTTGCACTTCTGGAGATGGAAAGATGCTTGTTTCCAACATCTTTATTTGTAGACTTTTCAATGATCCATATGATGTTCACCACATAGGTTTACATTGTGATACAGGTCTGATTCTGGTCGGCAAGCATTATTAGCTCTTGGGTATTTTCCTGAGGTACACTCTGTTTGTCTATGTCTACTATTCTCTTACGGAAGTTATTGAGGGAATTACCTATGTGCCACTAAAAAACCTTGTTCACCCATATGTATACACAGAAAAATCCTCCTCCCCTATGTACCACGGCGTCAAGTTTCTCTGTTTCCCTGTGCCACTACTGTCTAGTTTTTCCTACATACTCCTCCATCCTGAAATATAAGGGATTTTCTGTTGTCTCGGGTCAAACCATACAAAAGTTTATCAAGTTTGTAGAAAAGGACAATAATATATACAATTATCAAATGAGCTTCATTAGATACAATATGAATGTGTTTTCATAATTTAGATTTTTATGTGATAGATTTTAGTACTCTTCTTTACAAACTTGGTCAAACTTAGAACAGTTTGACTTGGGGCATCTGAAAATCCATGTTTTTTTAGGACAGAGGGAGGAATTGTTAATCATGTATGTGGAAAAGATTGTATTACACCTTAGTTCAGTAACAGGCTGCTTGTTTTCGTTCCCCATGCCATTTAGACAATAACACAGCCAAAGAAACACACACACAAAAAACACGGTAGGGGGGCTCCTTGGTGCAGAGACAAAATACAGCTACAGCGCAAACTGGTGGAAGCATCCATTCCATGGCAGTGCTTGGGTTATCCCAAACTTGGGAGAACCCGCTCACCACCTGTGGGGATGAGTGCCCTGCTGCAAGCCATCATCGTGGGTCAGGCTCAGATCAAGTAAAGCAGATGAACAAATATGTATATGGAAGAGGGAGAGGAGCATGCTCAATGAATCAGATGCAGACGACCTGCAGCGGGAGGACGATGTGACAAGCAATGGTGGGTACATCATGCACATGGGTACACAGGCTTGGCCGCATCTTGTTCATGTCCCCCGGGGATCTCTGGGCACGGCAGCATGCGGTCATCGTCCCCTGCCCCTCCACGGCGTTCGAGCTCTTCAGGAACTCACCCATGCCACTGCAGCACTTGGCCTCTGCTCATTGCTCGAACGCGAACGGTACAGCATAGTCCGTTAGCAAGCCCAAATTGCTGTTTGGGCTCAGCATGCCTTGGTGTAGGTGCAGTCAGGGTGTCCGCATGCAGTCTGTTGGTGATGTGCTGTTGTGCTCATCGGGGACCATCATTGGCGAGATGACAGACATGTTGCAAGGCTAGGTGCCGATGATGTGCGTACATGCATCGGCAAGGGCTGTTCCCAGGATCCCGGTTGCGAGGCTCTGCTTCCTTGCCTGCTCTGGCCTCTCTGTTGACCAGGGAAACATAGCATGTCAGCCTCGGAAGGACAGCTCGCCGCTGTGGCCATGGCTAAAATGAGGAGGATGGTCTTGGCATGGGGTCAGGGTCAACTCCAGTGAAGGAGAACGTTATATCTCCTTCAAGCAAGGGCAATATTGTTTATTAAAGCAAAAGTAACAGCACAAGTAGACCTAACGGGTGACTAGTAGGCTGAACTTGATAGTAGTGGCACTGGAATGGAAAATCTGAAGCTGTGGCAAATGAGTTAAGACATTTTTTTTTTCTTTTGTACATATGGGCGAGCAAGTTTTTTTAGTGGCACATGGGGAGTTCTCTCAAAGTTATCTGGGTTGTTGAGTGATGTTAATATTTTTATTGCAGGCAATATCAGTTTTACTGAGATCTCTCTCTTCATATAAGGATCTTGATTCAGTCATGGCTAAAATGGTTGAGAATCTTCTGGATCCTTTCCATTTGATTTAGTGTTGTATTCGTGAGCTTACATGTCTTTGTGTCTGTCTGATCTCAGGAGGGTCGCCTTTGGGTCTTGCAATTTTCCATTCAGCTGCAGAAATTCTTGAAGTTTTGGTTGCGGACTCAACTGCTTCATCTCTTAAATCATGGATTGGGTTTGCTGTTGATCTGCACAAGGCTCTGCATTCATCTTCTCCTGGTTCAAACAGGAAAGATGCACCAACAAGGTTGCTTGAATGGATTGATGCTGGTGTTGTTTATCAGAGAAATGGTGCTCGCGGGCTTCTTCGTTATTCTGCTATTCTTGCATCTGGTGGAGATGCTCATCTTTCTTCAGGAAATGTGCTTGTGTCAGATTCAATGGATGTAGAAAATGTAGTTGCAGATTCAAATAGTAGCTCAGATGGTCAGGTCATTGATAATCTTCTTGGTAAACTTGTTGCGGATAAGTATTTTGACGGAGTTGCCCTATGCAGCACTTCTGTGGTCCAATTAACAACTGCTTTCCGTATCTTGGCATTTATTTCGGATGATAAGGTAAGAAACTCATGCTCCTGGAAAACCCATTTATTCATGACATAGTTCGTGATGACATGCTTACCTTTTTGCTATCTGTAAAGGCCGTGGATCATCCCTTTTTGAAGAAGGCGCCATAACTGTTATATACATAGTCCTGATGAACTGCAAGTCTATGCTTGAACGTTTATCAAATAGTTATGGTGAGTGCAACATGTTTTATATTTTTCTACCGTGACATGGAATTTATGACAACAGTATATCTTTAGATTCTTGTATTCATGAATCTTTGTGTGCTCTTTTTTGTCCTAAAACTTTAAAATTATTCTTCAGATTTCCTTGTTGATGAAGGGGCTGAACTGAGTTCTACCACGGAATTACTTTAGATCGAACTCATGAGCAAGCTATTGTTGACCTTATGATTCCGTCACTTGTCTTGTTGATAAATCTCCTTCATATATTACGTGTAAGCTGCACTTCCTATTCTCTGTGACACGATCAATATGGATTTATCTTCTGTGTATGAGCACAACAATTGTTTCAAGCTGATTTTGTGGTCTTGGGTTATCTTTTCATTGCAGGAATCAAAAGAACAATACCGCAACAAAAAACTTCTTAGTTCTCTTCTGCAGTTGCATCGAGAAGTTAGGTTGTGCATACCATGTTCCATTTTGTACATCCTACCCTTCCCTCTCAATCTTCTGTCTAACCATGTCTGCAATTATATTCTTGCAGCCGAGGCTAGCAGCTTGTGCTGCTGATTTGTCCTTCATGTTTCCTACTTTTGCTATCGGTTTTGGTGTTGTTTGCCATCTTATCACGTCAGCACTTGCTTGCTGGCCGTTGTATAATTGGGCACCTGGTCTGTTTCATTGCCTCCTTGAAAATATCGAGGCTACTAATGCATCCGTACCATTGGGCCCAAAGGCTGCTTTTAGTCTGCTTTGTCTTCTGGTAAGCATTTTGGCTACTTTTGCACCTCTGGGACTGAGGATGGGAGAACAAATGGATCATCCAATTCTAAGTAGGACTTAAAAGCTAACGTTTTGGTTTGTGGAAGAATATTTGCTCTATCACCATGTTGTCCTTAGTAAGCTTCAACCAATATCGTGGGTTGTGGCACATGTCCTCAATCCTCAAACTATGTCTAATTTGAGATGACTATAAATCCCCTTTTCTTATCTCTCTGGTCCAAATTATAGTTCACTTTAGCTTTGTCTAAGACAAACTTCTCTAACTTTGGCCATTTTTTTTTTTTGGAAAAATATATTAACATCTACAAGTTCGAGTAAGTGCATTATCAAGACATATTTCAAGGGAGTCTATCTAATGAAACTAATTTGCTACTATAGATGTTGATATAGTCTATAAATTGGTGAAGAAATTTGACTTAGGAGAAAGCTAAACTGAACTATGATTTGGAACAGAGGAAGTAGTATTGATGCCATCTTTATAGTTTTTTTCTACTGCTGTTCTCATATCTTGTGTGCACTTGTAAGGGTGATCTATTCCCAGATGAAGGCATATGGCTCTGGAAAGTTGAACTTCCTTCTCTGAGTGCCATTAGATCTTTGAGTACTGGAACGTACTAGGGCCTCAAGTAGAGAAAGAGGTGAATTGGTACCTGCATCCTGAACATGTGGCCATATTACTTGTGAGACTGATGCCACAACTTGATAGACTTGCTCGTATTATTGATAACTTTGCTACTTCGGTATGTACTGGCTTTATTTCTTTTGCTTATCATATCACTCCAAAGCAATGGCTTCTTTTCTTTATCACTTTTTACATAAATCATAGTATATTGCAGGCCTTGATGGTGATACAGGACATGCTTCGTGTTTTCATTGTTCGTGTTGCCTCAGAAAAGATTGAGTGTGCAGTTGTTCTTCTACGTCCTATATGTATATGGTTAGAACGATAAAGTTGACAAAACTTCCTTGTCAGAGAGAGAGATATTTAAGGTATGAGAATGTGCAATGATTATGCTTGCATAATATATATGCTATCACTTTAATTTGGTGATTGTAAATGCATTACTGTTGGAATTCTTGGAGTTAGGTGGGCATTTACCTCATGAGAAAGGCAATCCATTGTTTGACCAGTTCTTGAAGGCCAGCTATTTTTTTTTTATGATTGCATGATTTTGTTGCATTTTTTTTTCTTTTTTAGCAAGGTGAATGTTAGAGCTTGTCTATATGCTGATGCAGACACTTCTTTTGTGCACACCCACTTATCTATTGGAATCTTCTGCGTTTCACCTAAATTGGTGAGGTTCTTGGAACAGGGATCAGTCCAAAAGCCTTGTTCTGGTTTCTCCTTTTTGTCTGGATGCTTTGGTTTGCTTTTCTTCTTTTTTTCCTTTTATGTGCTTGAACATACTAAACAATCAGTTCCGTTGGGATAACCCACAAAAGACCTTGATGCTTGCTAGATTCTGGCATGAATCTCCTGCCTGTATTTTTTGAGAAGTTTCTGTTTTGAACTGTATGGAACATTTCTAGATGTGCCTTGAATCATCTTTGGAAACCGATCAAACATCAAACTTCAGAAAGTTCTATTTGTGTGCTAATTTAACAATAAAGCATGTAACAATTAGTTATTTTCTTAGCATCATAGAATGGTTGAAAGACCCTTTTTTTTGTTCCTCAAATTCAGTTCTGTCATCATTTATTTGTTAAAAACTTGGCATTGGCAACCTGAAGTTCTTTATGCATTTTCCAGGTGCATCAGTTGCTTCAGTTTACTGTAAAATTATCTGAGCATCCTACTGGCAAGGTGAGAGGTTCTTTGCTATCTATGACTCTTGGAAGCTGTTCCCTGGCTCCCTTCTCATTTCTCTTAATTCAGGTATTGCTTTGGAGGATGGGATTCACAAGGATTCTTAGAAAGTTACTACAGAATTGTAGCCGGGCATCTTTATTGGATGATAATCAGACTTTTGGAAGGGCGCCTTCTAAGAATGACCTCATACTCAAATGGAGGATCCCTTTATTTAGATCTATTGCATATATCTTTAGTATCGACCCGTCTAATAATGAGAAGGCTGTTATTGAAGAGTAAACACACAACCACGCCGTTATTTATTTAGAAACATATTTCTTATTTACATACTAAAACTAATGATTTTCCATTCAACTAGGTCCCTGAATGAGAAATCTATTCATGAATGCTCTTCTGTCATGCATCACCTCATGATGTTCTGCCAGGTACATTTCTTTTAGTTTGTTTATCATTAATCTATTCTTGTGGAAACATGGTTTTTGATGCATATTGAAACACTCTTCATAATATTTTACTTTGTTTATTTGATCCCAATCCCAAGTTTCGCTTCGATGTCAGTATTGTCATGTTCTTAAGTTATCTTGCTCTTAAGGATTACATATGATTGGCATGTATGGTTCCGGCATGATTGGTAGTGTACTCGGGCCTTTTCTTCTCTATAATACAATGATACGCAGCTCTCCTGCGTATTCGAAAAAAAGGAATTACATATGATTTGAGATGACCCTGTGTATTTTGATTTGGCCCAGAGTTGGCAATAAGAACAAACAATTAGGCACTTGTTGGTTCCATATGAAATTACATCATCAAATTTTGTAATGTTGGGCCACATGGCAATAATGGCGAGAGCTTCGGGAGCTTTCAATTGTGTTTTGAGTCCACCTAGTTTATATGGTAAATACTTGTAGCCTTGTAAGAGGCTAGGAGCTGGATTTTGGTACACTAATCCATTTGGTATGGAAAATCTCAAAATCAGCTTTACATTCAAAATGGTTGGTCTTAAACAACAGAAGGAAACCGTGAAGGTGTTGACTTGGGATGCTGAATTTTTTTTCTTGATATCTGCTGACTGTTGCTTTTCTATTTTTCTTCTTTGCCAGGGTTTTACAGACCTTGTTGTTGAAACTGTAATTCCCTTTGAGTCCAAAGTAATGTATGCAATCATCTTAAGATATCCCAGTACATGCAATCATATTTTGTGTACAAATTATGTATATTTGGAATACGAAATACCTGGATGAAAGAGATATGAACTTTAGAAATTTAATTATTTACCGTACTGCATATTGTCCTTAATGCTGTGGGGAACTAATAGTATGTTGGAAAAGTTAAAAAATGGAAATTATACTCATTTTGATAAAACGCCATGTACGTAGAAGTTTTAAAATGGGTCTAAAAATTTTCAGCAATAAATGAGGCAGAAAATATAAATAATAGGTGTGACATTGTAAACATTGAGCAGTAGATTTGCACTATTGCACTTGCATTTCTTCTTTCTTTTTTGTATCTAGCAGATATGATTATATTTGTTCTTGAGTGTCATATGGATGCTGAACATTCTCTTGCCTGTAGCTGAGATGTCTTTGAGCATATTTGAAAACTTCTTAGTTTTGTTCATCTGGTGAGAATACTGAAGTACTACTTCCTAATGTATTCATCACTGTTTTAACTGAATCGTTTAATATGCCACTCTAAATTTGAAATCATTAACAAGTTATATCTTTATTAAAAAAATTAATATCATTCTTATATCTTGGTTTAAATTTAGTTTATATTATTTCTATGATTCATTATAATGTTTATCATGTTATAATATAAATACCTCAGGTTTTGCCTGTTGGCCGGGAAATGTTAGCATGCTCGTTGGCGTTCAAGGAATTGGCTTCTTCTTATACCTGTAGAAGTGCAGTAACTTTGATATTGTCACAAATACGTACTTCCAACAAAGATGTTCTTGAAAGGATGAGAGTGACCCTAACCATAACTTGCCAACTCTGGATGGTTGGAATTGCTTTTCCTCATTGTTCAAGTGCTGGAAGAAGCTTGTAAAATATATTGGTTCTAATCAACCAATGGATTATTTAGTAGAAACTATTTATTCCTGACACTAGGTGCCATCACCCTCAGCCAGTATGGTGAAAAGTAAGTGTTGTTTCCTCTTATTGCTTTTGAATGTTTCAATGTAATTTAACCCACAGAAGATTGTAGAGGTATTATTTGCAGTTACATGTTGTCAATGTTCATTGGGTGAAGCCATTTTATTTAGCACACTTGCCTTTTGCTGCCTCTTTCTGTTTGTTGAGGTAGTCAACATATGCTAATTTGTACAGAATTGTGTATATTGTGTTTATCTTGTGCGGCATCTGTGGGTCATGCATGGTTGGGGAGATAGCCATCTCCATACACCCACAATCCATGTAGGATCCTATTATCTATATTCTATACATATGGGTATAAGACTATCCATGTAGGATCTGAGTTGCAAGATTCCATGCTGTCACATCATGCAGCATGGCCCAGCCTTCTCCATTTCCATTTATTTTCTTCATTTCTTATTTTTTCCATTTATTTCTCTTCTTGAATCATGTACTCATTATTATGGGTACAATTTATCCACTTATCCTGCTCTCAAAGTTAAACTCATTTTCTTAGTGTGGTTGCTGTTTCTGGTCCATCCTATCGGATGCCCTCACTCCTGAATTCACTGTGAATCCTCCTAAAAAAATGCATGATGTTCGTCTATTCCATTGTACATTAGTCTGCATTTTGGTGGTCTGCTTTGATTTAATTCTTTGGCATTTGTTTTCACTGGAAAGATCTGTTCAATTGCCTGTGATATGCACACAGGATAGTGAAGAAGTAATACCTATGTTAGTTTTAATTGCATGTGATTTGTTCACAGAGGAGTAACACTATATACTTTTTACTTGTTTTAAGATCTTTAAACAAACTTATTGTATTCACAATTAACTTTTAACTGAGGTATTAGCTGATTCTGGTGACTATTTGAGTTGGCTTGCAATTTATTTCTTTTGTATATTTAGGGTTCATATCAGAGTAAATCTTATTGACTTGCAATTGTTATCTTCCTGTTCCTTGCAGTCTCGAGGGTCTGTTGATATTGAGGTATCTATTTGGGCTCCCTTCTGATCCTAGTGGTTCCTTGGAATCATCTGGTGAGAGTCCAAGTGAGATTGAGTTATTCATGAAGACATCTGAAGAGAAGATATGCCAGAGTTTTGAAAATTCAACGACTGCTGTTGGAAAGACTCTTTTATGCAAGGTATATAACTTCATTACTATGTTAAAATATTTTCCCTCCACTGTCCTGTTTCTAATATTGATGTCAATTCACAGCTATTGAATTCGATCACATTACTACGCTCAATTCTTGAGAATTCTGGGCAATCCGCAGATTCAGTTCAAATGGTTCTTGAAGATGGCACTGACTCACTGTCTGAAATTGCTCGCTCTGTTGTTATGACAGCTCATCTGATGCCATCCCTAGCCAATGTGTCAGTAAATGATGAATCTCCTTCTCTCTTCTCAATGTGTGGAAGGTTATTGTTGATTCAGAAGAACCTCTTGACTGCCAAGAAGGCGAATTTGCAAAGAGACTAGTTTGGGAGTTACCTGATTCTTCTCTTGATAGACAACTAACACCTGGCCAATCTGCCAGGAGGAAATTAACACTGGGAGAGAGTGCAAGTAGGCGTGTAAGGGATAATCAACTGCCTGAACCCAGTGGACAGTTCTCACGAGGTTTAAATACAACTAATGCTTCTTCAGGACATACACGCAGAGACACTTTCCGTCAGCGGAAACCTAACACAAGTAGACCGCCTTCAATGCATGTAGATGACTATGTTGCAAGAGAGAGAAACATAGATGGTGCAAGTAGTGCGTCAAATATTGTGAACTCTACTCCACGGGGAACGCTTAGTGGAAGGCCTCCATCCATTCATGTTGATGAATTTATGGCAAGGCAGAGAGAACGCCAAAATCCTGTGCCAGCCACAACTGGAGATGCTCCTCAAGCTAAAAGTCAGACAAGTTTGGATGACAGTCTTCGTACTAAGCCAGAGAACTTGCATCAACCCAAGACTGATCTCGATGATGATCAAGAAATTGAAATTGTCTTTGATGAGGAATCAGGTTCAGATGATAAACTTCCTTTCCCTCAACCAGATGATAGTCTCCAATCACCACCTGTCATTATTGGGGAAAATTCTCCTGGTCCTGTTATTGAGACAGAAAATCAGGAGAATGAAAGAATTCCCTTTTCCCAGAGGGCCACATCACTCCCAAAGGATGATGAAAGTCCTGGTATTGACATTTCTTCCCAGACTGCAACGCTTTCAGAAGCTAACCATTCTTTGGAACTGAAATATTCAGTTTCTAGCCCAAGGAAGAATTCTTTTCATGATCATGCTGAAGAGTCTAATTATCCTTCTATTGGTGTGTCTGGGAGATCATCTGTACAAGCAGATCATCAACAATTATCTCGTAGACATGAAAAGAGAAGTCCACGAAGATTCTCTGAGGCTTCTCTGTCAAGTGGATCCCATGGGCATGAGCATAGACATTCCAATAACCATCCACCTCTGCCACGAATGCCACCTCCAAATTCATCAGTGCCCATGCAAAATACTGATTCAGTTAATAGGCAGTCATCTTCCTTTAGTGCTAGAGATCGACCAACACCTAGTCCTTCTGGTTATCCTACACAATCTTTTGACTCTAGTATGCCTAGTGCTTTCACAGGCCTACAGGTAATTGAAGATAGGAAAGCTTTAGTTATGCAGCTTCTTTTCTGTTTTTATCTGTTATAATTCAGCTTTTGAAATGTGAACTTGCTTTTGTAGGGTCAAACTCAATATATGTTTGCAGGCGCTGGTGGTTCATCAGCAAATGATTTACCCAATGCAGAGGCCAAGCTTCTATGGAACACATTTCCACTAAATAGGATCCCTCTGGAGACCTTCAGCTCAGGTTTATCTGCTCGGCCGATGCCACCCCTTACACCTTATTCAGCTGTTGCTACTCAACATGCTACGATGAGCTCTAGCTCTCCAGCAACCCTGTATAACCAAGGGAGTGCTATCCAGCCTTCTCCAACTGCTTCTATTATTAGTGATTCAAATTTAGCCATGAATTCTGCATCTGGCAGCATGCTCGCATCGAATCTGTTGCCACCATTTGCATCACAATTTCTGATGGGCAGGCCTTCAATGCCTACTCCATTTTTTGGCACGCCTCTTCAACAAGTTCAATTCTCATCTGGTCTTCCACAAAATATTTCTAACCCTCAGCCTTCTGTCTCAGTACAACCACGGCCACCTCCACCCCCACCACCACCACAGCAGCCACATCCTTCTCAGACACTCCAACAACTTGGTGCTATCCAATTACCACACCAAGATCAGCAGCTGCCATATCCCCAGAGTGCTATCTTGCCACAGGTTCCATTGCAGTTTCCTAACCAGCTACCCATTCCTCAACATCAATTGTATCATCAAAGCCAGCAGGAATCTGGGCAAACACTGAGGCAAGTTGGTGAACAATCACAGTTTCAGAACCAGGGTATGCAAGCTGATAGTTTCTCACAACAGCAGCAAGACTCAGGGATCAACTTAAACCAGTTCTTTTCATCTCCAGAAGCCATTCAGGTAACATTTAAATTTTTTTTCGTGAAACTACATTTTGGGATGAACTTAATGCCAAGGAGACGAATAGTCATAACTTTTATTTCTTGCAGAGTCTACTTAGTGATCGTGAGAAGCTCTGCCAACTTTTAGAGCAGAATCCAAAACTCATGCAAATGCTCCAGGTAAAATCTTGTGAAATGTAATTCAAGTAGTCACTTCTAATTTTCGACCTGCTGGAAACTTCTTTATGCTGAATTTGATTACACCTGCATTTGGGCACCTAGAGGATTGGATTGTTTGTATGTGTACCATTTATTCTCAAACTGTGATGCCTGTTGATTTGAGATTTTTTTGCTCGCATTGCTAACAGGATCGCATCGGCCAGTTGTAGCCACCACTGGAGGTGCTATTGGGAAAGTAAGTCAAATCAGATGCTGGGGTCTATTGCTAGGTTCCTAGAGTATGGCGGTGTTCCGTTTTCGGCTGTGGCTGTAGCTAGATGAAATCCACTGCTGGCTTGCTATTGCTAGTCGCCGAAATGTATTCCTATGTACATTATCTGTAACTTTGTTCTGTGTAATGTGAATATTTGTAATATTAGTGTTATCTAATTTATCGTTTTAATTTATTAGATCATGTGACGTGCGCAGCGACGGAAAATAGAAATGACGCTCTTGGTCTGCAATGGGTTTTGACGCTAACTACTTTATATAGAGTTCTGAATATCCTCAATGGCACGTCGTATCCCGACCCTGGCGACCTCCACTTCAGCTAAGCGTGGCTCCGTGGACGCTGGATCTGCCGGAATAACAGACTGGCCGGACACGACGAGCGCGAGCCGGCGACGACCCGCCACGCTGCCACTGTACCGTCTGGCTATATGCCGTCCTCCATGCGGCTTTGTCGGCCGTTAGGGTCCCACAGCATCTGACCGTGTTGATATTCGTGTCAAGAGAGTTTTATTTAAATAAAATTTATTTTTCCTCTTATTTTAAATACACTATCAAGTATTTAATATGAATAAAATTTTGATGAAACTTCAAATGTCTTAAAGCTGATGCTAAACAAGGACAGCGTTTCCTATACAACGCTTCTTAGAAGAGATTGCTTATAGATAAAGTCAACGTATAAGAAAGTCACCCAAAAAAAAATTAAGGTGCTCAAAACAGAGCATACATCTTCCACTTCAGAATTACATAATAATTATAGACACAGACACTCATACACGCGTATATTCATCCCTATGTTTTAATCGTAGACGTTAACATATGTTTCTATAACATACTATATTTTAAATTTAGAGACATTTAGTTTAGAACAAAGCCTAAGAGAACTCGAGCAGCGAATGGAAGACCCCGGGCATGATCTGATCCGATCAGAGCTTGGTGTGGTCGTGGCACACCTGGCTCCGGACTTTCATCTCTGGTACGCCGAAGATGACGTGGCAGTCAGAGTAGGCCACCGCGCGCAGCTTGAACACCTTGAAGATGGCCACCTTCCCGGGCACCCTGGCGCTGGCGTCCAGCGGCACCGCCCCGGCCTCCATGTCCTTGACCAGCTGCGTGAGCTCCGCGCCGAAGCTGCTGGACAGCACGGTCATCACCAGCTCCATGGTGCCGTCGCCCTTGCTGGGGATGCGGCCGGGGTCGACGCCGGCGACGCCGACAAGGACGCCGTGGTACCAGAGCTGGGCGGACCCGGACTCGTACGAGAAGGACGCCGGGTTGGGGTTGTGCACGTCCACGGCGAGGAGCATGGTGAGGTTGAACTGGAAGTCGGGGCCCGGGCCCGGGGCGAAGCCGATGACCCGCGACGAGACGAGCCGCGTGGTGGGGTCGCGGACGCGGAGCACGGTGAGGAAGAGCACCAGGAGGGTGATGCCCAGGAGCAGGGCGGCGCCCAGGGAGACGAGGAGACAGACGCAGGCGCAGCGGCGCCGGCGCCGGCGCCGCTCGTCTGCTTGGTTCTTGGAGTGCGGCGGCGTGGTCGTGGACGTGGTCGTGGTCGTGGTGCGCGTGGGGAGCACGGCGGCGTCGGAGTCCATCGCGACGGACGTACGTGGCCGTCAGCGGCGTGGCGCGCGTGCACCGTCCGGCCGGGCTGAACGGAATGGGCGCGGGAGTGATGGATGGATGGATGGAATTGCAAATTTGCGATGCGTTTGGAAGGCAGGGGAGGGACAGGGGGGAGTTTTAACGGGGACTACGGGAGTGGTATTTTAAAACTGATGATAATTGAATTCAAACCGCACGGCTATTTTAGCTCCGTGGCGTCTAAACTGGTTCGTTCAGTTTGTCGGTACACTGCTCCTCCATCCCTCGTTCGTATCGTTTTTTTTTCTCTCTCTAGCTAGATACTGCTGTGCCGTGACGTAGCATCAGCAGAAAAAATAATTCAAGCGGCGGGTACACGGTATAGTTTACTTACTCCATACATATTCAAGAATCTTAGAGAGTTAAAATATCTCAATTTTGACTAAATAAAACTATAGAAAATATATAAAGATTTATGATATCAAATATATATATTAGGAAAATATAATTGATAAATAATCTAATGATACTTAAATTGACATTTAAATATGATTATATTATCATATAAGTTTGGTTAAACTTAATTTTTGAAATGACTTATAATTTGGAATAAAAAGAGTAGTATATTTCATCACATTTGCATAAACATATGCTCAAACAATCGGAGCTCAGATACACAAAAACAGTATCTTTCGAACTTATCAGACGTACTCTAACTTCTTCTACCAGTGTGTAGTCTCCCAAACTAAAATTGGCAGCCAACCACTTTTTCCTATTTCACTACCTAGCTAAACAAACCTTTTTTTTATAAAGTATACATGTATTAATTAATAAACAAATATGTCCAAATACAAATACATCGAATAAGGATATGTAGGACAGCTGTTCAACCTATATTCTACGAGAAAGTAAACTGGCTGCATTCGCTGCCGACGAAGACCGCTGACACCAGCTGACGCCGCCAAACCTGAATCACCAGAAGCCGGAGGAAACCACCGGCGTTGAGGTGGACTGCAGCAGACGCTCGATCTCGCGAAAGCGAAGAAGTCTTTGAGCGCCCATCCGTCAGAATCACAATCCAGATTGAAACGACGAGAGTGGTACCGACGTCGCGGTGAAGCCAAGCTCGCTCAATCCCGATCCGTGCCGCCAGTAGATCGCGTTCGATCCACCGCACTCCATCTTGCCGCCATGCCCTCAGTCGCCACTGTATCCTTGACCTTAGACGCGGCACGAGCACCGCCGCTCCGCCGTGACGATGAAACAGCAGCCGCCGCAAACTCCTACACCACCTCACAGACATCTCATCGTCACCGGAGCAGACGACGACGAGGTGGACGAAGACAGGGATGACTTTATTCCACCATGGCAGCGCCGCCACCTCCACCAACCTCGCGCCGCCGGAGAACCTAACCCACCATCTCGATGCCGGTACTAGCCGACAACCTAAGGGATCTTCCAAAAGCGACGTCTCCAACGAGAAAATGCCATCGTTGGCCGTCACACCCGCACGGACGCGCCCGCGAGGCTCGCCTGGGAGGATCCTTGCCGCCACCTTCATGGGGAGCCGCGCGGACCTCCCGGCGGCAGCGAGGGGAGGGAAAGGGTGGAAGACGCCGGCCGGCGGCTAGGGTTTGGTTCCGCCCGACCGACTTGGTGCCTAGCTAAACAAACTTGCCTAGATGAAAAAGCAACCGCTCCTTAGATAGATTATAAAAGAATTGTCATGCTCCCTTCAGAGTTTTCCTGGTGAATGGAAATTTTAAAGTTGAATTCTGCGGCTAAAAGGCCTAGATGTTCAGGTGTGATGTTTTTGAAATTTAATACAAAACAAAACTTTATAACGGATTAAATAATTGTCGAAAGATCCGACAGGGGTCAGAACTTCCGATGCACGTCGAAAGTTAGTGTCAAAACTTTTGAATTGCCACTATAAGACAAAACAAAAGTACGTTTGATGAGTTCTAGCTCAAACCAAACTTGGAGATGCAAAATAGCAAGTCCACAAAGCACCTGCACTCAAAAATACGCATAACCATGTAGATCGTGATAACACAAATGTTGCAATTCAGAGCACAAATAAGAAAAAAATATTTTACCTTAACTTGCTTAATTTACACATGCACCACCATTTTTCAAGTTTCCTTAACTTGCTTAATTTACACACGCACCACCATTTTTGAAGTTTTTTAGTGCAACTCAAAGATACAAGTGGAACATGGAGACTCGATAAAGATGCCATCAATTTTACAAATACAATGTTCGAGCTCCCCTCTTCTTTTTCACCGTCGAGGTGGGTGGGTGGGGGGCCATCCGCGCAATGAACCAAAAGAAAATGTAAATTCAATGTATTTCCCAGTCCAATTCCGGGATAAGTGCAAAGTGCCTGGAATAGCAAGAAAACCCCGGAAAATATATTGTTAGTCTACTGGCACAAACACATGCCCGTCAGATATCATCTCCAAGAAAAATGACAATTAACCAAAACAGAGCAGAACAAACGAAAAGAAGGTTAAATCTTGAATTAAGTAACTCCGTGTTCATATAGTAGTACCTTAATACTAGTCTCGCTTTATACCAAGAATCTTGGCGCTGTACTCCCAAGCAACAATTGCTGCTGCATTGGCAGGGAACGCTCTTGCTAGAGTTGGTCCAAGTCCAGCATAACAGCCACCCATCCCAGCTCTCTTATAAACCTGTCACATTTCAAGCCATGTGCATTGTGGACTGCCTCCATCAGGATAAGATACTAGCTAATTAAAATGCGACATTATGAGGTCTAGTAAGAGTACTACCATGCTCAAAATCTGCACAGGGTTTCGGCTCACATGAGGGTCTGGATCGGTCTGTATTATGGTTTTTGCCACATCCAGCGGTAAGGTTGCTGTCCAGAACTGCAGAGAGAAAACACACTTATCATAATGAGGGTGTAAAATGTGCCCTGCAAAAAACTTTAAACAATTGTAAATTCTTACCGCCATTCCACTAATGCCACCACTCATAACTCCTATCCCAATATCTTTTGCCAGCACGAAATGACTGCTATCAGAAAATCTCGCAGAATCCAAATAGTTGTGCATCCAGTATCGACTGTACTCATAAGTGCCGAAGAAGACAGCATTGCCAATCGCCTCTCTGAACAATGTTGCCAAACCACCACGAAATATACCCTTAAGCTGTAGCACAAAACAGCTCATTAGCATGGTAACAGTTATTAAGCTACTAATTAGAAGTAGAAGGCCAGGAGCTCACCCCTTCACTTTCCAATGTTTTCACAGCACAATCTAGAGGGCTTGAGTACCTAGTGCCATGGGTTACATCCTTCCCTTGAACTTGCATTCTGCACTGGAAAAGGTCTTGACATCACATTATTAAATGTCACTAGAATCATGCATCATAAGTTCTTACATCAATTAGAAAAAAGTGGGAATTTAGCACCAATGTCAGTACCTTGGTGAGCTCAGTTGGAGTGAGGATGCAGCTAATCAGAGCTCCACTGCATGCAGCAGAAGGGATAATTACCTGTAGATGTGGCCTACCAACCTCATAGCTTCCCTGAAAACACTTTTTTTTTTTAGAAAACTATATATACTAAACTAAAGCCAGACCTTGACTCAAGATTTGCAATCTTCCAGCTTACTTAGTTACTGTTCAACAATTATATGCTTATTCTTTTAGTTGGAAAGATCATTTGAATACCTGTAATAATTGTTTGGCTTGGGAATATGTGCCAAAGAAAAGGGAGCTTTCAACAGCTATACCAATAAATGAAGATGACGCACCTTTGTACAGCCCTCTAATCTGCAAGAGAAAATAGCAATGCAATGAGCTTTCAGAATGTTGATATGATAGTATATATCAATCTTAAATTTAACTATTGCAGGTTCCAATACTGGGCCAACTGGCCAAGCATTAACTGCAGGCAAAACAGCCACAGCAATTTGATCCCTTCTTTAAGTACAGAAGGGTAATGACACCGAGCTATATGAAGAAAGTGGCTTACTCCTTCCTCAAGCAGTATCCTACTAGTGCAGTGGAATGCATTCTTGTACACCTTTCCGTGAGCCGTGGTATTATGAGCTTGCAGTTTAACCTAACAGCAAGCAAAAAAAACTCTTGAATTTACATGGGCCAAAGTTATGAAAAAGAAATCTTACATTCACATGAACCAAGTTTATATCAATGACAACCATATATTTAGTCCAGATTGAAGATCGTTTCATCCAGAGAACCGGCTATTTTGTGTATCGTGTACACTACTACACTTGTATACCAAGTAACCGTTCAATAGGGCCCAGAACTAACAAACAGAATCTACAGTAAGATGCAGAATTTGTTAGTATCACTTTCACATAATATTACTTACAGCTGACTTTCTCAATGTACTATGGAGTATGGACTTATGTTTAATTGACTCATACAGTGCCACAATTGCCTAGAAATGTGGATCATCAGGGTCCAATGGGAGTGATGCCTAGTTTGGTGGCAAATCCTTCATCAAGGATAAAACACCATCGAAATGAGGCAAGACAGCAAGGGCAAAGATGACTGTTTAGGATAGAGACAAACCATAAACTGGAATAAATATAAGTTTTGAATTTCGATAGAGAAAGACTCGATATTCTAGCTAAATTTATTGGGAAATGGTATACAATTAATTCTGTTTACCAATCAAGTACTAACAGTTACCCATGAACATTTAACCAGGATTACTGGATTAGCATTAAGTGCAGGTTGATTAGCTTCTAATGGTGTTAAGATGCTGAGCTCCCCATAATTGTTAGTAAATGGCTTGTACATATACCACTTCTCAAACCTAAGTGGTTATTACGCACCACTGTTCATAGAAGAACAGTATCTAATTATCTAATTTCCCATCTAAAGATAATACTACTTACAATCTCCTAAGATTATAAATTTAAGATTTTGACTTACTAACCAAGAAACCTAAACTATTCCTCAGCCTACTCTCAACTGACCTAGTATTTCAGGTTCTGCTACTGCTCTCCTAGGTGCACAATCTGCATGGGTCTTCATGAATTACACGCATTTCCTATAATGTGCTACTAACCATAACATGCACATCATACAAATTTAGCTGGAAGTTAGCTTAATCACAGACTTGAAAACAGGGGTGAATACAGCAGTATGGTGAAAACCTGGTGCACCATGGAGAAACTAGGTGGCTGCTATATGTAAGGTCGTCGCAACCCAGCCCACTGCCATGACAACACAGGACTGCACTACTATAGTTTACACCCGACAAGTATAAGGCATTAAATAAAACATCACTTAAGAACAATCTGGGAATTCATCAGCGTGAACAGGGAAGACTGGAAAGTTTCTAGACCTAGGTCATATGATGTGTGGGCTACTGCTGTGCCTGTGCTTAATCATCTGTCTGGACATTAATAACTCGAGCAAGTCTTGATGGTCCAATAGAATTTACATTCAGCCCACCTATAACGAAGTAACTTCAGCACATGTGAGATCACAAAGATATATGCCTAAGAAACAAACTATACATATAAAATTGCAACTGCATCTTTTTCCACCACAAGAAGTAAAAAGGTACAGTGCGGCCTGAGGCCAGAATGAATTGACCAGCAATGTTTTGTTTTTTTTTTTTTTGAAAAGAAGCTGACCAGTAATGTTCACCGACGATTTGTAGCTGAACAAGCACGGGAATATATAAAAGGAAGATCGGAAGAGCATTGTTGATCACCCCCGCTATGCAAAGCAATGTAGGATATCTATGTGCTGATGAAACCTCGCAAGCATTTCATCGAATATCTAGTATCGTTGGGACATAACATGGCGGAAACAGAACCAACCAAAAATCCACAGTCCAGAAAAAATTTGCGGAGAACGGAGCATTAGAAGGCAAGAACGATGAGACGAGAGAAAGATATATACCTTGACCGTGTCGAACGGGTGGCCGACTACGACCTGGGCGACGCCGGCAGCGGATCCAGCGACGTACTCCTTGGCCGCGTCGCCTGCTCCGGCCATCTGAAGAACTGGCGGTGGGCACAAGTACTCGAATGTCTGAGGAGAGAGGGAAATGCAGAACTGGGGGACAATGGGAAAGGAAGGCCCTGTTCCGCCGGAATTCCGGCGCCGTCGTATGGCAGCGAATGCGGCGGGGAAGAGAGACGAAGGAACGAGGAAGGACCGGACTAACGAGTCTGTCCCAGGGTTTTCAAACCCGAACGGTTACCGCGGTAACCGGCCGGTTACCGGCAAACCGCCCGGGACCGGTTCGGTTTCGGTACCGGTTTGAATTCAAATTTCAAATTTGAAAAAAAAAATCGAAAATGCTGAAAAAATTTCTAAAAATAGTTCATGATTTATAGAGTCGAATGGTGTACAAATTTTTCAAATTGGAGTTCGTTTGCTATTTATTTTGACGTATACAAGTTTGAAAAAAAAAAGAAAAAAGATCTTTTCTATTTTTTTCCAAACTTGTACGCGTCAAAATAAATAGCAAACGAACTCCAATTTGAAAAAAATTTACACCATTCGACTCTATAAATCATGAACTATTTTTAGGAATTTTTTCAGCATTTTCGATTTTTTTTTTCAAATTTGAAATTTGGTTTGGGGCGGAACCGTCGGGAACCGCCCAAACCGGTCGGTAACCACCCAAACCAGACGGTAACCGGCCCTAATTGACCGGTTACCGGTCCCAAACCGTTTGAACTACGCCGTTTGAATTCAAAATAATTTAAAATGCAAACCAGTCGGTTTGGGACCGGTTACCGCCAAACCGGTCGGTAACCGCCCAACCGCCGGGGACCGGTTACCGGCGACCGGTCGGATTGAAAAACCCTGGTCTGTCCTATACTGCTTAAAATATCGGTAAGGCTACTGCTGTCCCAAGTGGGCCGGTCGGCCCGAGTCGACCTCGCGCTCCTCCCCGAGTGTCGCACTTGCACGGCATGGCGCCTCGCATATTCCACCCGCCCACTCGCTCTCTTTCACGCAGATCCGGCGCTCCGCCGCTCCCACCAGACTGTCTCGTCCACGCCCAGCTCCTGCTACCGCTGTGGGTGGTGGTGGCCGTTGCACACGCCGCGGCCAGCTCTCTCCCCGTCGCGGTGGTGGTGGTTCGCCCGCGCGCGGCCGCACCTCACCACCTCCCCCTCTCCTCTCTCACCCGTGCACGGCCACGGCGGTTTTTTGTCGGCAATCATGGCGGATTCGCCGACCATGGCTGGATCCTTCGCGGCGGCCATGAATCCGACCCAGGTAAGCCTCTTCTTTCTCTTTCCTCTTTCCTCTCTCCTTCTCTCATCTACCCTCCCCCTCTGGATTCAACGTTTCTCTGGTGTTTGCGCCAGTGGTTCAGTGCTCCATTTTCAATGTTTCACGTATAGATGATGAGATGTTTCTCTGATGTGTCTCCTCCCCCTCCTCCTATCCTGCTTTGGATCTAATGTTTCTCTAAGTGTTTTACTGGTGGTTCAGTTTCTCATTTTCAATGTTTTGCAACATATGACGATGATGTTTCTCTGATGTTACCCCTCCCTCTCCGGATCCAATGTTTCTTTGATGTTCCGCTGGTGGTTCATTGCTCCATTTTCAATGTTTCACGCATAGATGTTTAGATGTTTCTCTGATGTGTTCCCTCCCCCTCCTTGTACCCTGCTCTGGATCTAATGTTTCTCTAAGTGTTTTAGAGCATTTTCGGTTTGTTTCAACTGTATTCTAAATTTTGTTTCAGTTATTTTTCTAATTTTGTTTCATTTTCTTTTTTTCTCTCTATTTTTCAGCTTGTTTTATTTTCTTTTGCTCTCTGTTTCATTTTCAGTTTTTAGTTTGTTTCATGTCCTGTTTATCTCTCTGTTTCAATTTCATTTTCAGTTTTGTTTCATTTCTTTTTTGCTCTTTGTTTCAATTTCATTTTTCAATTTGTTTTCATTTTGTTTTTTTTTCAGATGCTCGGCAGCCATGTTGGCGTCGGCGGCGGCCGGTCACGGTAGCAGCCTCACCGTGGTTGTGCACGGCGACGAGGTGACGTGTGTGTCATGGGGTGTGTCGCGGCCGGGCGCGTTCCCGTGTGCGTGCACGTCCGTGCGGGTGTGTGTGCGTGTGTGTCCCACGTGGGGGCGGTGGTGTCGTGGGCTCGGCCGCTCGCTCGGGTTCGTTCGGCAGCAGTATCCTTAAAAAATTGGTAGGCCTCGTTTGGTTTTCCCGGATCGGCCCGTTCCACCTGGATCGCTGCGGCCCGTTTCGAGTCCAGACATGAATTGAATAGCACGTTGGTTTCGGTCTGGCCTGGAAACAAAACTGGCCCGGCCTGGTCTTTTCCCTTTCACAGCCCGGAACTATTTAAGTTCCTTTCAGTTGCTCTTCAAGCGAGCTTACGGATGGAAAATAAAAATGGATATCCAAATTATTCGGGTATCCGTATCCACTAAAATTTATAATATGGATATTCATATCCGTCTTTTATTCTAATATGGATGCTAAATGGACATATTTGTATCTGTTTTCAGTGTTTTTCTCTATCCGATTCCACATTCATATTCAACGATATCTGATAGTATCCGTATTCGCAAAGGAACAATGTATCATGAACCTATTTAAAAGTTTTCTCTCCATAACAAGTGACTAATTAGTTAACTTTATTATTACTAATAATGCATCAAACCATTTGATAGTATATCTATAAATAACTTTTAGTATTAATTTAAAATTATTAATGATACATAAAGTTTAAATTAATTTTAGTATTTTCTAACTTAGTTCAATCCTAATATATCTGTTCTTCTAAATTATTTTAATACTTTTGTTTATTTATTTATTGATGTATAAATTATTTTATATAAATTTATAATTTCATGATAAATATTTATATAAATACAATATTAATTGATTAATTGATATATTTAATTATTAAATATTTATTGATAACTATATTATTTTATGTGCTATCCTTGTCTATGTTATATACACAAATGCTTTAATCTCTACTTCTGTGATAATTTTGTACTTCCAATACTATTTATAAAGTAAATGGTTATTTGTTTTCTACCATTTTTATTTGTATTTCTTTGCTTGATCTATTATTTTATTCAATAATATCCCTTATAATTTAGTTTAATTGAAATAGTGTGATGAACAACCTTTATACGCTACCTCTTGGCCCCACCAGACGTATGTATGCAGGTGCCTATTTCGTATAGACTGTATCCTAGCTAGGCCATGCGCCTCTTGCCTCCGTGATTTTCTGAAGCCCACAAGTCTCCCCTACTCCACTGCATGTCCCTATTCTCTGCATCTGCGAGTCACCGCTTAGCAGTAGCAGTGGCCGGCCGGGGCCAGACCGGCCATGCACAGCTAGTTTGCTACTAAAAATATTTAGTGAAGTGTATTTAATTGTTGTTTACTTTCTCGCAAAAAAATGCTGTTTAATAAATTTTATATGTTTTTAGTATTAAAAAATCATTTCTATGCATGGTGCATAGGCTGTGTCGAAGAAATGCTTATGTTGAATGTCCAGGACCGATTTCAGAGGCTGCTTCTGCACGGTGTTTGTGAAGTATGTTCCTACTTCTCCCAGCCCCACGCAATTGTATAGTAAAGAAAACATCAAATAGTATGATAATTAAAAAACTTTTTAATTTATCGCCATGACAAACAAGTTGATCCCAAGCTCCTCTGTCAACAGTCGAAGAAGTGAGAACCCTTGCAGAACTGACTTTGGATCATGCAAGCGGACTACCATTTATGTGAAACATAACTCCGGAGTAATGGAGCTTCTGTACCATGCCTATAGAGGTGCAATGATTTGAACACTTCTATTTGCTACGGAAAAAAGAATCGTTGCCTCTCTCGCCTCCACAAAGGGGAGGGCTTGACTATATTAGGTGCACTTCATGTGTACAAAAGAATGTTGGCCTTTACCAGCTCGTGCAAAACTAAATGTGCATCCTTTGTTTCTTATGTGATTTGGGAATAGCATCCCTGGACAACTGACTTTTTTTTTTGGTGTGTGTGTTTGTTTCAACTAAACTGGGTCAGTGCTCCTAGGTATAATCCTTACATGAAGGCTGGCTAGCATAGAGCTACTGACACTGCCTACCCTGTGGCCATCATCTTCATCTTCATCTTCATTTCCATCATTGTTTGGAGGGACATCGGTGAAATGGAAACTCATGCCCTCCTCTAGGTCGGGCTCATCATCCATGAACCTTGTCTTGAACTTGGCCTGTGGGCTTGTCCAACTACAGTTAGCTCTGTTATCTCTTTGATCTCGCTCTCTGTTTCCCTCCTCCGACCCATTGTTGCTGTGATAGCTGGAATGATACTGATTTCCAAAGTTCAGCGGTTCATGGAAATTGTCTTGTGAACCAGTAAGGTGTGCATAATTCAGTGCCCAATCACTGTGCTGGCAGGAAGAATGGCCAGATGTGTAGTGATTTGCAAAGTCCGGCGGCTCAATAAAACTGTCGCAAGGGGGCTCAGAAAATTTGTCTCGTGGATCAGTTTGGCGTGCAGAGGCCTGGGCCCACCAAGGGCAGCTTGTAGAATTATGTTCCTTGTCCTGGCGCTTGAAAGTGGTACGTTGAAAGAACGCACTCGATGTTGATGCTTCCAAGTGGCTTCGAGCTCTTTCATACAAATTAGAATCCCAGATTTGCTCCTCTTCAACCTCAGTTAGTGGCTTGCTCATAGGTGGCAGCCATATATCCTCCCCGATTTAGGGGATGCTTCATCATGGTGGGAATATGAGTTCAAATCTCTGCCTGAACGTTCAGAGTGGGATGTGTAATACCAGTCCAGGATATATGGAAAAGCTCTTTGATCTGTGTCAAGCAGTCCTAATGGATTTAAGTTATAAATAATCCCAAGGCCTGGAACATCTCTGGGGCGCAGCCGATGCAAAATGTTACCAATTTGACCTCTACTACTCGACCATAGTTGTGAGTCTTCCATTGTTTGTTGAAAAGTATATTTGCGGATTTGCTTTTCCTTGAATCTCTGAAGATTGCACAAAAACTGCTTGCCATCTGGACTTGGTTGCCATGATGTATATGTGCTTTGGAAACTGTCAACAAAGAAGGGCATAGTCACTTTAGGTCAACAGCTATCAAAAGTAATTTATGCAACCAGTTTTCCATATCATTGTTAACGAGATTATTATGAGGATTGGAATTTGTTTGATACTCTACTAGATTCAATCACTACGGAAACAATTAATCACTATACTTAAGAACATATCACATCTCTTCAGTAATAAAGGAAATACAACTCTTGTGGATGATATTAAGCTGATCACTGAAGTGTTTCCAGGGTTCTCCCTTACACTTCGAATTTTCATTAAAGATGACACAATATGATTTTGATCATAAAATCAACCAGAAGTCCAGAATGGTGTGTGGATGTTAAGTACCCTCAGTTCCAGAAAACATATACGGATGCACAAGACAAGAGGAGCCTGTTTTATTATTAATTAAAGAGTAAATGCACGGGCAGCCCTTAAACTTTGTGGTGCCATTTACTGTTAAAATGCACATCTAAGTTCCAAAACTTACTAGGTGTCACTTGCAGTCCAAATTACCGTAATTAACATGTAGCATGGAGCCCAAGAGATCCTCAGTCACTACTACTTGCTCATGTTTGCAGCCACTATCTAGCATATAGCATCAGGTGTCATATTTGCATGCCACATAGGCAATTTGAGCTGAGCAGAGTGATTTCAATCTCAAGTGGCGCACTGAACACGTTCTGAGACTCATATGTAGGATTAGAAACCTAAATGGCACTGCCGGACAAGTTTAAGAAGAGCTGGCAGGCAAATTTAATGAAATGTGTAAATCCACCTACATGTGTTTCATACTTTCATTTCATTTCTTCGAGAAAATAATATCACCAAATTCAATTTATTCACACACTTGGTATTTTGACAAGTCATCCGGGATAATAACCCAAACAACAAAACTACTCCCTCCGTTCCAAATTATAAGACATTTTGATTTTTCTAGATACATTGCTTTTACTATGCATCTAGAAATAGTGTATATCTAAGTAGCAAAAACCATGAATCTAGAAAAGCCAAAACGTCTTACAATTTGGAATGGAGGGAGTACCAGGTGAAATAGTACAACATTTATATGGTATTAAAAAAGGATGTGTACCTCAATAATGATTTCTCCATTTTCCCTTGGGAGCTCCTCGTATCCTTTACTGAATCAAGTGGTGAACCATAGTTTCTATTTCCATGTCTTCGGAGGTCAAACAAGCTTAAGCTATTGAGACAAACATAATTAAGTTAAAAACCTTGCAAAGTAGCAAAATTAGAAGATTGTAACAATTAACAGCACAATACAAAGGCAAACCTGCAAACATCTCCCACTCCATCTACGTAAATTGTAAATTCCGAAATGAAGCACAAAATATCATTGACACGCTGTACATGGGGAAAACTCAACCATTATACAGCATAATCTAGAAACAAACTTCTATTGATGTTACTCAAAAGTCGAAACATTACCTTTGGAAGCACAAATATTAGCAAGTAAGGAGTAATGAAAATCGACGCCATCTCTTCCAAAAGCATCGTTATGGTACACTGCAATTGCAATAATCAGCTATTCTTCTAAAAGCTTAATTGTAACATATACATTGGATATCAGATAGACCACATAAATAATAGTCCATTGCTTATGAATGCACAGCATGGGTTCCACATAGACAGTGACTTACTGAGTTCTTTTATAAACCAAGAAGAAAAAAGAACTAAGGGGAGAGACATTCCCTCGGCCATCTTAAGAGACTACTGAACCCTTTAAGGGCTCGTTCTGTTAACCTGGAATGAGCCCAGGAACCATTCCAGCTTGATCAAGCTTATACAAGTTAGCTAACCATTCCAGCTGGGAATCTTTCTAGGAAATGGTTCCTGGGGAACCGAACAAGGCCTAAGTAGGTTTGGTACTCCCCTCTTAAGAGACTTCCAGTTCTCTACCAACCAAACTACTGCTCAGTTCTCCTTTTTAAGCACAAATCGCACCAGATATCTAAATGGCTAAACACTGGTACCACTGAAATGAAGTATTCTCAGTACCACAGCAAAGATCCATTAACTCGTTATGTTGGAAGAACATTAATGTGCCAATGACATGTGGCTGCAGGCACCCACTTGATAACCTCACATTGGATGTAATTTTTCAATTTAATTCATCTTTGTGTCTACTGTAAGCTCATTTTCCGTTATCATAAGTGCATTTGCATGATTAAAATTTAGTAATACCCAACTTCAAAACAACTAAGATTTTTTCTTGTCAAAGGTGTGATCTGAAACTATTTAGATAGTTTTTGCCAAAAGTGTGATCTGAAAAAAACTGAGGGAAGGGAATGACCTGAAATAGAGTTTCAAATTCTTTTCGCACAACTTCACTGCTCTCTTTACCACGCCATCTTTTTGGCATGTAATGTGTATATTGGACAACAAGGGTCATGGCTCCTTCTGGGTCAATCACGTGAAGCTCATTTGCCACAACTTTACGACTTACAGTTGCTATGGTTCCAAAAACAACAGTATACCAGAAAAGATTTCGTCCGAAAACCTTCATAATCCATAAAAGACATGAGATTCTAAAGGTGGAAGGTATCCATTGTGACACTGAGGACTGGGGGAGGGGGTGCTTACATGTCCCTCAAGAATAGATTCCCCCAGGAGTCCAAGAATGAGAAGAATTCCAGCCAAGCCACCAGATACAAATGAAACAAATTTTGCAACAATAGATATTAATGGAGTTGGAAACTGCTTTAAATAATTTAAAGAATGAAGAGTGCAATTGTCCATCCTATGTCTGAAGAAATGCTCAACCTGAAATAGTTAAAAGTAGCAGCATTTAGGGCAGAATGGAAAAGAAACAAGATTAACTACATATGATCTACATGTTCTTTTGTTGGGGTATGTCCCCCAATTCCCAGCGAACACTAGGAAAATGGAAAGAATGACCACACAATCATTTGGCATTTTCTAGCAGTGCAGCAAAAGAAACCTATTTTGACCTCGTTGTACTCCCGCAAAATCCACCTTGACAAATTCGACCATCTTCGAGATGATGCTGTTCTTGGATTATTGTAGAATTCTTCAGCATGTCTCAAAAACATGTATACCAATGGGAAGATGACAAGGCAGGGCGACAGCAAAAGCATTGCAATGCCCATAAATACAAGTCGCTTCGTCAAAACAGATGGGCCTGTTAGAAAGTCTTTCCTGACACAAAATTTACTGCAAAAGGAAATGGCATGAGGTTTGCATTAAAAAAGAGTATGATGGTATTTTAAAGGAATGGGATCAACAAACAATGAGTTAAGACCTACATGGGAAGAGAACATTTTAAAGGAGCAGTTATGACAACAGCACTTCATGAACAAGAACAAAAACAGAAAGACCAGACTTAACATGGAAGATGTAACATTAAGGTAGCAATAGTTGTTTCAAAGATTGTTAACTAGAATATACAATAATGAGCTTCATGGTTTCCTTCATGAATCATCTTAAAAATTTCAGGTAACCCTATTCGCCCTGCACAGCACATAGCTGAGAGCAGCACATGCAAGGCTTCACAGACATTCTATTATCACATATCACAAACGATATTAAAGTGACACAAAGCCCTCAATTTATCAACAAAGCAAAAATCAATAAAATCTACTAGTGCTGGTTTAGAATAGACTACCTACCTGGCAACAGCATTCTATTTTTGACATCAGTAAAAGTATCATCAATTTGACACTTGTACATACACATTTCATTTCATATTAGTTCCTTTACATTAATAACTCTTACTTGTTCTCAAAAAACTAGCTCGCACTCCTTAACCATAAGTTTGAAAAAAAATACTAGCAGCATAGTCTACTAATTATAGATATAGGTTACCAGAAAAAGGAACAAACTTCCTTACCTATCAAACATGCTATGAAAGATGCACCAATTTAATGCCCACTCTAGCGTCTTTGGAAGCATCAGATAGCTTTTCCTTCCATGGAAACACGAACTCACAGTTGGTCCTACTCCAGGCAGACAACAGGCAATCGGAAACGCAATAATGCCTTTATTAACCATCCCAATTAAGTAGTTCTGTTTCCTCATTAATCTCATGATAATATCATGCTCTGAAAGATCCTTAACAACGCAAAGTTGTTGTGACTTCTGGAGTTGGACAACCTTCTCAACTACTTTGGGCCATGGTATAGTTTGAATCTCCAGATCTGTGACCTTAAGACTGCAAAATGAAGTGACAGAAACAAAATGATACATCATTTTTCTCTCAAAGAAAAGTGTGGAACACATGAAATTGAAATATTACCTGTTATAGTAGAAGTCACGAACATTGAGTATGCTTCTCAATTTTACAAAGAACTTGATTAAGTTAATAATTCCATATGTCGTCAATATGATCATTGATCCAATAGTGATAATCTTCACATATGTCAATGGAACTAATGGATCGTTCTTGATGACATTCATTAGGTCACATGGTTTATCCCCTATCTCAAGTGCTTCCACTCCACATTTCAAATGGCCAAGGGCATCCCAGTCAACAAACAAGAAGAAGAAACCAATAGCACATACCATAAATGTAACATTAAGTATCTCAATTATCCACTTGGTGATAATGCATCTTAAACCCTTTGCACAAAAATATTCATAAAGCCACTCAAAAAAAAAATCCAAATCAGGAATCAGCTCAGCCTTGAAGTCTTCCCCATGGAGAAGTCCTGATGGGCTCTCACAATAAGAGCTTGGTAGTCTACGATAGTCCGATAACTCTACTTCAGGCGGAATTTCAGCAAGTAGATGTGTTGAAACTGTTGGTTCTCTTCTCAATGGACACTTGAATAATTTTTTAATATTTGTGCCCTTCAGAAAGAAGGACATCATATATGGAGACAAGCTGAAGGCTTCCTTGCCATGCCACTGCTGATCACCTAGTTGACAAAGTTTTTTCTTTAAATGATTCATTCATCATATTCATATACATTGCAACAGACATTCTGATTAAAACATCCAACAAGAAATTACCGTCTATCAACCAAAATAGGAAAAGCATCCAGTCTCATCCATAAAAAAGCGACAACTAAATGAATATTGCAATTAACCAAAAACTATGCTTTTGTGCATCCTATTTAGGAATGATAGAAAACTAGGTATCGGCATGTTCGGCTGTGGCTGAAAGCGGCATCTGCTGCACGGATTCTACCTCAAACTACAGCATTTTGCAGCTGTAAAATCTGATGATGCACCTGCACCTTGCACCGCAGCGGCTGCAGCTGCAGAGCAGGCCCATCACAACCCTTAATTTGTTTTCTAGTCCTGGAACGAAGACCCAATTATAGAAAGTTTAAGCCCCTGCTACATCATGCACTAGTTGTATATGCAAACTAGGCTTACTCGAAGTCTCACAAAGCATCAACTCAACTCGAAGTCAAAGCTTTATAATTTTTCCAAGGTTGTCCTCAGCAAGGGCGAACCCACTAAAGTACAATGGGTGCGCATCCGACAAAATTTACGAAGGTAGTGGCAGAATATATATGTATGACTGTAATTAGATCAGATTCGAATACAAATAACCAAACAGCTCAAGTTAGGGTTTGGGTGCTCGGCTTCGCACAGAACGAAGAGAAGAGACGGGGTGGGCATGCCTGGCGTGCTCGTCGCTGGCGAAGGTGGAAGAAATCCTGGGCACCTGGCGATGGGCGGCGGCGGCGGCCGCAGTGTCGTCACCACGAAAGAGAGAGCACGCGGGGAGAAGGCGGTCCGGGGGCTCAGGCGGGTTAGCAGGCGGGCAGCAGCGACCCTAGCGAGGCGCGAGGCGGCGGTGAGGGTGGTGGCGACCCAAGGAGGCGGGTGTCAGGGACAATTGGTGGCGAGGCGGGCGGCGATGGGCGGCGACGCTACTTGCGTTCCTCACGTGAAATTGGGTTTAATGTTTTATTTATGGAGTTAGAGAGATTGTGTATGGTAGGAAAAGTTCTAAACTACCCTTAAGTATAATTATTAATTGATTGTCTTAATTATCAAAACTTCAAAATTTTATAAATAATTTCGGAGGAAGGAACCACGAGTTCCACATGCTCTAAACCCGACACCACCTCTAAATAGACAGAGAAAGAGAGGTGGGATTTGTGTTATATGTCAGACTAGATGAGGTGCCATGCATCTGTGACTCACTAGCGGTGGTTGGTGGGACTTGACATGCAGAATTGCTCGACAAATTTGGCAGTTTTTGGCACAAAAATTCAACTACCATGTGCTAGTCATGTTGCGGTGTGTTGCAAGTGCATCAGCTAACCAAACAAGAATCGCAAGTTAAATGCAAAAGTTGTGACATAGTTTGGCAACTTGTGGTAAATCAAACGTACCCTTACACTGCCTGGCACGCACGGTACGATCGAAGTTTCACCTCTAGTCTCGCATGACATAATCTTCTCGTGTTTCGTACCATTTTGGATCAGAGATTTTTAGACACACGAAATCATGTCCATATTGGCACGATAAGCATTGGCGGATCTAGAAAGGGGTTGTGAGGGCTGCAGCCCCTCCCCCAACATAAGCCTCAATTCTTCATTAATTTCCATAAAATTTACTATTAAATTTTCATTGTTAATCATGGTAGCCTAAATAGTGAGCATTAATCCTACATCACCATTAAATCTTCATTGTTAATCGTCATCTTCATTATTTAGTCCCCTCTTAATCTCATCTTGAATCCGCCACTAACGATAAGTCTTTACTTTAGTACAAACACGGCTCTCGAAATATCTTTGTTTGTTTTTATCTACCCATGACCTAGAAAAAATATGGTATTAGTGTATATCATGTGTTAAATTTTAAGATAGTATCTTACTATAATCTTGTACAAATAACTAGTACAGTAAAAAAACAACTCGTAAGAGATAAATTTTTTTTCTATACTAGATTTAAATGTCAGTGTGTTGTACCAGGGTCACGAATTTTTGTACACGTTTACGGTGACAGATTTGATTACGACAAGTAGCAGTCAAGAGTAGTCCTTGCAGTGGGGTCATGTGTTTCTGTACACGCCTACAGCGACACATTTGATCATGATAAGCGTCAGCGGTTGAGTAGTCTTTGCAGTTTTTGCAGCCACATGCTTCATCCTAGTGCTGATGTACGGAGTATAGCACATGCTTCATCCCAATGATGATGTATGGCACGCACACGTCACAGAGTCCCATCACCAATAACGACTGCTAAAAAAAATTATAGGACCTTCAATGTTTTACTCCCTCTATTCTAAAATCAAAGTATATTTTAAGTTTGATTAAACTTATATAACAATATAATAATATTATAATATCAAATAAGTATAATTAAATTCGTTATCAATTACACTTTCCACGTATGTCTATTTGATATCATAAATTTTTATAGTTTTTTTTTATAATTACATTTTTATAATATGTCTATTTTAAAGAACTTTTATTAATAAAGCATCCCACGACAAGAGTAATATTTTGCATAAATTTTTGGTTGCATCCCTAGGCATAGTCATGCTTCATGTCTGTCAATCCTGTTAAAATACTAGAAAGTAGAAACCGTACCATCCGATTTGTTTTTTTTCCGGCGTACCAAGTACCATGCCCGTTTGGAAGTAAGACAAATCCATGTTAACATAATTTGCTTATTGTTACCTATAAATTACATAATGTTCTGAAATTCAAATAAAACTTAAAAAGTTAACAAAATATTCTAAAAATAAAAACAAAGGAGTATACAAAATATGCTTTTTTAAAAGTATTTCTTTAATCAAATTCCATACATTCTATGAGATATAAACGTTCATGTAACTATTAAAAATACTACCAAGACGCGTGCTCTTTAGCTTTCAGGTTGACCTCTAATTTCAAATAGCAAGATATCACCGGTCTTCTGATGCTGCTTGTTGGCTGTTGCAAACCAAAAACTAATGAATCATTAATTTGTCATGCATCTACTACTCCTATATTACTAAGACTCACTTAAAGGGTCCCCTCCAATCAGAGATTCGAAGATTTGCTAAAAGTAATGTCACCTTACATCAGGTGATGTCATCAGTCCACTAACCCTCTTTTATCTCCCCACTAGCTATTTCATTTTGAAATATAAAAAAGTCATAGCACCTAAACCAAGTATCATAATTAAAATCCAATTGCACTATGATGTTCCTCGCAAGAAACTCTTCAAAACAAGACCCCACATAGATATATTTCGATAAGATATATTTCGATAACTCTCTCGTGCGCCTCCATGGGCGAAACCCGTGTTTCTGAGCAAAAATGTGGTAAAACTGCATATCACATGGATTTTGTTAGGCCTTCCAAAATGCCTCAAGGAACCATACACAAAACTACCAGAACTCTTGGGAGGGGAGATGCTCCTCGGGTATATTATGGGAAGAGGGTTCGTTTGAGTGAAACCTCGGGGTGAAAGGCTTAAAAATACTAAGGTTTACGAGGACCCTCTAACTAGCCTCCACCGAAAGCCGGTCACTCCCCCGGCCGCCTTAGTTGGCCCGTGGCCCGCCGTGGCTTTGGAATACCCGAAACCAATGTTTCTGAGAAAAACGTGAAAATAGTGCATATCACATGGATTTTCTCATACCCTTCAAAACGTCTGAATGATCCATACATAGAACTTTTAGAACTCCTGGTAGGGGAGATGCCCCTCCGGTATATTAGGAGGAGAGGATTCGGTTGAGTGAGACCTCGGGTGAAATACTTGGAAACCACTAAGATTTACGATGACCCTCTAACGAGGCTACACCGAAGATCGGCCACTCCCCCAGCCGTCGTTGTTGGCCCGTGGCCCGCCATGGCTCTGGAATACCCACAACAAGGCGCGGGGTATCCACCTAGTAATCTATCATTTGAGTTCCACTGGCTAAAAAATATTACTCCCTCCATTCTAAATTCTAAATTATAAGATATTCCAAGAATCTTGTACAATTAAAACATCTCAAGTTTGACCAAAATTAAAGAAAATAAAGATTTATGACATCAAATAAATATTGTTAGGAATATGCCCTAGAGCTAATCATGAAGATGATTATATTCCGATTGTATCCATGATTAATAAAGTGTTCTTTGAATATCCATTATAGACAACGAGTATTGATTGACGATTGTGTGAATTGTTTGTGGAACTCAATTACCTGAATGGTTATTCTAAAAGTTGTCCCTGGTCGGCATTCTTGTAAGAGCACACTTGAATATTAGACCAGCACATGTATTAGTTGATGGCTATGTTTCACAAGTCATAGACATGGAGATGTCAAACTAATAATGTGGGCACATGTGAGACATGTAGGCTGGACTGACCCAACAAGAGAAAGTCTCTATTCATGTCATGTACGTTATGTCCTTAGACCTGAGATTGTGGTATGTACTCAAGATGTGAAACGATCTACTTAGGGACTATCAAACGCTACTCCGTTATTGGGTAGTTATAAAAGTGGTCATTAGGTGGTCGGGAAACATGCTGTGAGACATAGACAATCAAGATGGAATTTGCCCCTCTCTTCGTGAGAGAGATATCACTGGATCACTCATGTGATTGGATCAACAAACGCATGGCCATGCTTGGGTTAAGTGTTAACCCACGAGTTGAACCATATATCGAGTGGCAAAGGGAATAACTTGTACATGGTCATAGTGGTTCGTCTGATATGATCATAGCGTATGCATAGGAGTTGACACGCTTTGCTAGAGGTCGCTATCAACTATTGGGCGAGTAAGAGTACTTGGGCCATGTCTATGTATGCGTGAGCCCATAGGGTCGCACGCTTAAGGGGCTGGAAGCCTAATTCGGGTTGGACCCGAATTAGACTAGGTTTAGGGTTACTAATGGGCCTCCAACGTGGGAGCTCGTCAGGACGCCTATATAAGCAAGGGGTGGGCGCGGGGCGATATTGATCCACGCCTTTTGGCAGCCGCCGTCGCCTCCCCACGCTCGCGCCTTTTGCTCCTCGCGGACCTAGCAGTCCGGAGGCGCAACGCTTCCTCCCTGTACGTGTGGGATTCCTCGGAGGTGCTGCATCTGGAGCACAAGGACGAACCGCGCGAAGGGGACGTTGAGACGGACGACCACGCAACTGCACTGCCTGCTGCGACGCGCACGACTACATCAAGTCGTCTTCCGCTGCACCTGCGCGTCTAGTGGTAATCCCGTAACCTGTAACTAGCAGTAGATCCTGGTTTATGAGGTCGAAAAGTTTTGTTTTCCGGCTAGCGTAGCAACCTCGTATTCCAACAAATATAATATAAAAATATAATTGATGAAGAATCTAGTGATATTTAGTTGACATCATAAATGTTATTATATTTTGATTCTCCCAGTTTTATGGAATGTCTTATAATTTGGGAAGGAGGGAGTATTATCTAACCTGAAAACATTGATCAATTGTTATCAAACTAGCATGCCTTGTTAATGCAGAAATCTCAATAAGTAACCAAAATAAGAAAGCATACTAAGTTACTAACATCATTGTACCAATTGTAGACAAACAATATTTAAATGACTCTGGTAGGCATCAACTTGATTATGAAACAATGCTTGATAAAAAAATGTCACGACTACAATACTGAAATGCTTCCCAGTGACAATATGGACATCATCATCGACTAAAGTAGTAAAACATATCATGAACCAACTTTAAAAGTCACGGCTGCATAAAACAAATGTATCCCAGTGATAGACAGAATCATCGACCAAAGAACCTAGAACATAGCATAATCCATAATAAATAGCATGAACCAGTACCGTAAGTTACGACTACATAAATGAAATGTCTCCCAGTGACAATATCGACCAAAGAACTTAGAACATAGCATAATCCATAATAAACAACATCAACTAGCAGCATAAGTCATGGTTGCATAAATAAAATGTCTCCTAGTGATAGTACCTCAACACAATCGAGCATAAAGTAGCATAATCAACGATAGAAACCCTAACCAAAAATCATGTGCATCGACCAGATCATCGACCAGCAACACAAAGCAAAATGGACATGGATGTGCATTGACCATATAATCCACCGGCAACAGAGAGCAAAAAGTAGGTGCCATGGTAGTTGATTTCACCTCGGGGTGGTCGACGGAGGAAGCAAGAACCAACGAACGGCGAAAAAGAAGGCGAGTCGACCCAGAAGAAGTAGATCTGAACGGAGACAAAGGAGACCCCGAAGGAGAGGAAGCAGACCGCCGCCTTCCAGAGTCCTAGCAGTGATGGAGGAGCGGCGTCGCGTCCTACCAGATCCGGGCTAGGGGAACCACACCTCGTCGCCAGACACCAACCTCAACACGCTACCGGTCTCTCACGGGAGCAGGTGGAAATGAAGTGGAAGCGAAGAGAGGAGCTCAGGGAGGGGAGAGGCCAGCTTATAAAGCTGACGAAAATCACCGGAGGATTCAAGGTTCCCGCAGGAGCTAGGGAGAGCGTCCGAAATCGCCCACGCGAGTGTTGCCAGCGGCCAAGCCCTAGAAAAACTCTAGGGAACCTTTGCTCCGGAGCCAGGCTAGGAGGGGGATAAGCTAGGGGAGTGACAGGTCGGCCGGTGGGCCAAGTGAGCCAAACACGGGCTAGTGCAACATTTGGGATCGGGCCACCCTCCATGTCTCATACAAGCATGGCCTAAATCTCGTGGCAAGTACATTAGCAGGCTAGATATCCCAATGTGGCTACTAAAGAAACCCGCTTTTTTGCAGACGGGGAAACACTTTCTTTTTCATAGTAGAGATTATAGAGTTAAACGGTGGTAGTGCCAATTTGTTTATTTTCTCAAACTTTATTTATATAAAAGTCGTGGTCGTTGAATGACGAACGAAGTGATTTATGTTTGACTTTTGTGTTCATTGTAATGAAAATGAGTAATGACTGAAAAAGGCAATACAGTATATCGAATCTAAATAGAGTTGATGCTATTTCCTCCGATGGCTTCAAGAACCTCGTTGACCACACGCCTCAGGGCAAAATCGTCTGAGATGGTGCCACTGTGACTGGTGTTGTGAATCCGAATCGACTTGAAGTAATCCTGCTTCGGTTGAGCCCCGATCAATGTGTCTAACGCCAATATGCTCGCTAAGTTGATGCCCCCGTCGCCGTCGCCGTAAACCCGTCGAGGCTTCGCACCGAAGTCGCCGTCCCAGTACACGAGCCTCTCTACCGTCGGCACGCCGACACCGTTGATGCAGGTCACCGGCACGCCCGGCGCACCGAAGCCCAGCGTCACCGGCAGCACCCTCGTCACGTAGCGCGCCACCTCGTCCTCGGAGAACCCATTGGCCCTGAGATACTCAGGGATGTCGTGGGCGGAGTAGTTCCTGGCACGCGTGACCACCACCGGCGCGTGGCCGCCGAACACCCTGGGCGACGGCAGGACGGAGAACGCGGTCGCGAAGCTCAGCTTGGTGTTGGCGAACGACAGCGGGTCTGTCGGCGGCGGCGGCGACGACGAATTCGGACTGCCGCCAAACTCCAGCGGGAACACGCCGCCGCCGGCGCCGGTGGAGACCATGACGAAGTGCTCGACGTACCTCCTGCGCCACGCCACGGTGCTCCGGCGGAGGAAGGCGTTGGCTTGGAGGCCGCCGAGGCTGTGCGTCACGAGGATGACCGGCATGTCCCCGTTGCTCTCGCTTGCCTGCTCCACGAGCATCCTCAGCTTGGAGAGGAAGCGGGAGAACTCCCTGGACGCCTGGCCGGGCGGCGCCGGCGCGTATCGGAAGTCGTACGGCGCGCCGAAGAGGTTCTCGCCTTCTCTGTATCCGACTCCTTCCAGTGCCTGAACGAGTTTCTCCATGCAGGTGTTCCTGGCCATGGCCAGTTTCTTTCAGCTTGGTTAACTTATAAAATACTCCGTAATCCGTATAGTGTTTCACGCAAATTAAAACTACTATCTTATTATATATACTTGGTGGCAGGATCATCGGAGCCGAAACCCCTGGTGGTGCCGAAGGCCACGACGCGGGTCTGGACGCCCGGCACGCCGCGGTAGTCGCCGGCGACAGGGTCGTACACGAGCCGCAGCAGCTCCGCGTAGCACGGCACCAGTGCAGGGTCCTCCAGCATCGCCGTGTGGTTCTTCCACAGCCGGAACCAGCCCTTGCCCTTGCGCGCGGCGGCGCAGCTCGGGGCCGTGGAGGGCTCGAACTCGAGGGTGAGCCGCGCGTCGAGCTGGCTGCAGCTGTATCCGGGCAGCAGGACGACCGGGTGGAGGAGGAGGTCGGCGGCAGCTCCACACGCCAGCGAGCCGACGAAGAAGAAGAGGCAGGGGCAGGCGAGCAGGAGGACGAGGAGCCGCGGCTGCGCTTCGGCGGCCATTGAGAGAGCTTTGCTGTGCCGTGTTGTGCCAATTGAGTTGAGTGCGCACTCCAAGTCTCCAACAAACAAATGTGGCTGGGGGAGTTGGTACATTGCTTTCAGTAATGAATGACCTATATTCGTACGCATGCATATACAACAAGAGCTTTCAAACACTTCACCACAATTCCTCGTGCGCCGCTTAAAACAAAATCGAAACTATCACTTCATCACTAGAAAGCTTTAGACCTCTTTATCCAAGGCCACTTCACCACTCAAATCGAGTCACGAAAATCAAAACCAACTGACATGCTTGTAAGAACGGGCCAGCACACCAGCAGCAGCAAGAGGTTCTCGGCTTCCTTTGCTACAACCGAAGCATGGTAATTGGTACGCCCAAAAAAGAAAAAAAAATCGGATGGTACGGTTTCTAGTATCTTAACAGGATCGACGACATGAAGCATGATTATTATTTTTAATAGTTATATGGACGTTTGTATCTCATAGAATATATGAAATTTAATTAAGGAAATACATTTTAAAATATTAGCATATTACTGTATTAATTTGAGACGGAGGGAGCATGGCTTTGTCTTGCTTTTAAAAACGGCCTGAGGAATGTGGAACCTGGGTTGGGGCAGCGTTTTTCTTACCAGTCGGTAACCGCGGTTACCGACCAACTGCCGCCGAGCGGTTCGGTTTGGTGACCGGTTTGAATTCAAATTTCAAATTTGAATTTTTTTTAAAAAAAAATTCTGAAAAAAATCCTAAAAATAGTTCACGATTTATAGAGTCCAATGGTGTAAATTTTTTTCAAATTGGAGTTCGTTTGCTATTTTTTTGGACGTGTTTAAGTTTGAAAAAAAAGAAAAAAGAAAAAAAACCGTGAGGCCCGTTAAGGGCCCATGCGGCCCATTGCCTCCTGTCGCCTCCTATTTAAGCAATGTCGGCGGGGGGGGGGGGGGGGGGGGGGGGGGGTAGTGTCCGCGCCCCGAACCTATCCGCGCCCGCCTTTCTCTTCCGCCCCGCGACCCCGCATCCGACGCGCCCCTCGGTAACCGACCAGACGGCGGCGGTTACCGAGAGATTTGGTCGGTAACCGACCAGCCCGCCACGCGCCCTCCCGGCGGTTACCGACCGGACGCGGCGGTTACCACCCCCCCCCCCCCCCCCCCCCGAGTGGTTACCGACCGGGTCGTTTGGGTAAGGTTTTTTTTGTTTTTTCCATTTCCTTGCATTTGTAGTTGCTATAGTTGTAGGATTTAGTTATGATAAGCTATAGGATGTAGGATTGATGGAGTATATGATGTAGAAAATATTTATTGTAGAATTTAGGTAGGATTTGACTTAGGATGTATCTAGGAGTTAGGTTTATTTAGTTTAGGATTTAGGATTTGCTGTTGGATTTGCTTTAGGATGTATGTAGGATTTAGGATTTAGGATTTTATTGATATAGGATTTAGGATTTAGTACGGGTCAATATTGACACATGATGTAATTCCCATGAAATATGTTAAGGTAAACAAAAGGTGCATCCTTGAAAACTATTTTTTATAATAAATATAGTACTCGCTCCGTCCTAAAGATGATATTATTCTTAAATAGTGCTGAATCAAATAGTCTTAAATTTAGCTGAATTTATATACTAAGATTTTAATATTTATTATAGTAAATAAGTACCATTAGATTCTTTATAAAATATATTTGTTGTATTGCTATATATTTGTGGTATGATTTGATTCATGTGTTCGATTTTTTTGTATTGTCCATTTGTGCAGGAAGATACCGAGAGACCGCAGAGACGTGGTATGGGAGCATGGTGAGAATCTTGCTCCCGGTTGGAAATGCAACTACTGTCTTAAACAAAAAGCCGGGGGTGGTGCTTCCCGATTGAAGCAGCATTTGGCTGCGCGCGGGACGGAGGTGATCCACTGCACCAAGGTGCCCAGAGACGTCCGGGAGTACTTTCAGCATGAGATCGACAGAACTAGGCAGGCAACTAGTGACCGCTCTCGGCAGAGGGTTGCACGAGAGGCTGCTGCAGCGGAGGGCAACCACCCCCCTGACGATGACGAGTACGAGGCTCAGTTGCAGGCAGCCATGAATCAGTCCAGAGCAGAATATGAGTACCAGAAGGGGGTGCAGCGGAGAGGAGGCGCTTACGAGCGTGGAGGTGGCAGTGGTAGTGGTACTGCTTCGCAGGGGGGCAATCCTTTGCAGAGGATGTTTCGGAGGTCTAGTTCACAGAGGCAGACCCCTGCGGTGGTGGAGGACTACAACTTGGCAGCCGGTACGAGGGGTGGACTCCAGCAGACACGGATTGATACAGTGTCATGGACTACGAGGGGAAGGAACGCGAAGGACGCAATTGGGAAAGCTTGGGGAAAGTTTTTCCATACTGTAGGAATCCCCGGGAAACAGGCGGACAATCCGTACTTTGTTAGTGCGGTCAGGGAGACGCAGAAGTGGGGTAAGTACATATACTTGGAGACTTCAATTGATTACGTATATTTCTATTCTCATGATTCTCTTACGATTGCAGGTGAAGGCATCGCATCACCCAGTGGAAAGGATATAGACGGGAAGTACCTCGATCATAACGAGAAGGACCTGCAGTTCCGGTACGCAAAGTTTAAGGAGGAGTGGCCCTTGTTTGGGGTCACGTTGATGTGTGATTCATGGACGGGCCCGACAAGAATGAACGTCATCAATTTTTTGATCTATTGCAATGGCGTCATGTGGTTCCACAAGTCAGTTGATGCGACGGGCAGGAGCCAAGATTCATCTTATTTGCTGGGGGTACGTCCAAACTATTATGCTAGTTCACATGCACTATGTTTTCTCGGTTCCACTAAATGTTGTGCCTACTTGTGCAGCTGATTCGCAAGGTGGTTGAGGAGATAGGTGCTGAGCATGTCGTGCATATCGTCACGGACAACGGCGCCAACTTCAAGAGAGCATGCCAGAGATTGAACGATGAGTACAAGCATATTGTTTGGACACCTTGCCTTGCACACACCATCAACCTGATGCTGAAGGACATTGGTAAAAGGCCGGAGCATGCAGGTATGATCTCAACATGCAAGCGCATTTCAGCTTGGCTGCACAACCATGGCCAGTTGAATGCAATGATGAGGGAAGCCATTGGTGGTGAGTTGGTCAAATGGAATGCCACTAGGTTTGGGACCAACTACATGTTCATGGAGAGCTTCCATCGGAAGCGTGATCGTTTTATGCAGTGGATGGGATCTTCCGAGTTCTTGCATAGCAGGTGCGGAAAATCCGAGGAAGGTCATTTTGCTCACGCAAGGCTGTCTAGCATACAGTGGTGGGACACACTCAAATACATCATCGACTCAGTGGCACCACTTTACAGGTTCCTTCGGTTCGCAACTGGAGTACATTTGCTTTGGTGCACACGAAGGTTCGGAATCGCTTGTCCACAAAAAACTGAACAAGCTAGTGTATGTGAACTACAACCTTCGGCTGCGACTCGCGGATGCATCCGGACCACCTAGGCGTGAGGAAGAAGACTTCATTGACCAGTTCACGCATATATCCTTTTACGAAAGGGATAATCCAGTTCGAGACTGGATGGAGTATGGCAGATCCAACCAGGCTCCAGTTCTCGACGAAGAGGATGAAGAAACGGACATCCCTCTTCCGTCCCATATCGTGAGGTACGTTGATGTACTTTGTTAGCCACTAACGAAGCATACTTTTAATAATATGATTCATTCTTTGTGATGACAGAGACCAAGTGGACCCCGACGATCTTGGGCCCATCAGTGATTGGGCCCGTAGACATGTGGGTGACACGCATCTTGGGAAAAGAAAATACCAGACGGGACCTAGCCAGAAAAAAAAGGGGAAGCGAGTGCAACAACCTGTCACCAGCAATGATTCGACAGATGATGGCGAGGAGGGTGAGCAAAGTCCACGGTACCAGGAGTCCGATCACAGCAGCTCAGCAACTGACAGTGGAGACGGTCATAGTGGTGACGATGACCCTGGAGCTGCTGTTGTTGGTGGTGGTGGGGCTGGGGGTTCTGCAGATGGTGCTGGTGGTAGTGGTGCTGGTGATGCTGGTGGACTTCGTTTCACAGGTATGGATTGTTACAGACATTTTTTTTAACGTCTATGCCTATTCACTAGTACTAATTATGGTCGGCTGCAGGCGAGACGGACTTCACACATGCTACTCAGGACCGCGACCATGGGCAGCCGGAATCGCAGAGGAGAGCGTACGACCCGACGGACTGCTACGACACGCCACAGTACTCATCTTCCTCGTACAGTGATACATCGTACGGTGGTGGTTATACCTACCCCGTTCCTGACATCAGCACGCAGCCGGCCACTAGATGGGTCTACGAATGGCAAGACCCGGATTTCTACAACATGTTAGTGCAGGAATGGGAGACCACAGCTCATTGGACGGGCCAATCATGGATAGAGTACAAGGCCGGGCTACAGTCGCGCGGTATCGCTCTAATGTCCACCGCGGAGTATGAGGAGGGGTGCCGAAACGGGATCTTCCCTTATATGCAACGCCAGTGAGTAGTGACCATGATGTTCGCATGTCTACGACACGAGGTATTTCCATGGACGATTTATTGTTGTTGCAACGGTGAACTACGTTATTTCCGTCGTGAATTTGTGGCTAATGCATCACTATGATATTATTGTGAGGTTGGCCATTTGTATCACACTATTTTACATGAATTGTGTGTTCTATTTACATCATTATGCACAAAGGTCATGCAAAAAAAATTGATTTTTTCAATAAAAAAAACCCACCCGGCGGTTTGGACCGGTTACCGTTCAAACCGGTCGGTAACCGGCCCTAACCGACCGGTTACCGGTTCAAAACCGATTGCACTGCGGAGTTTAAATTCAAAATTCAAACCGTTCGGTTTGGACCGGTAACCGGTCAAACCGATCGGTAACCGCCCGACCGCTCGCCGGCGGTTACCGGATCCGGTTCGGAAAGAAAAACCCTGGGTTGGGGGGTGTTGGCAAATCTGCCCCTGTTCCCAAACTAGCCCTCAGAAGTATCTTCTCCCTGTCTCTGGTTCTCTCTCGGTTTCTCCTCTGTCACTCGTACCTTCTCCACAGTGAGATCCAGAAAACAGCAGCGCCTCCACAGCAGATCAGATCCATCATCCATCCAAACAGTAGGGTCCACTACAGAGTGTAGAGCTCGCCGGAGCCTTCTGCCGAGCTGAACAGCAAAATTAAAGGCTTTCTCAATGGCCGTCGATGCACAACTGCGGCTCCTCCTCGTCCTCCTGCTCCTGCTCGCCTGGCCCTGGCCCTTCTTCGTCGGTTCACTAGCGCGTGGAGTTGCCAGCCTCCACTCAGTCGTCCTGCTGCCCGCATACAGCTGCAGCCAGCTCGACGCGCGGCTCACCCACGAGTTCGAGCCCTCCATGGCGCCAAGCTGCGGCGCACGCAAGGGGACGAATGGGTGGTTCCGGCTGTGGGACATGTTAGAATCATAGGATCGTCTAGGAGCGGACCATTAGGGTTCAGCAGAAGATCGATAGGTAAAGTATGCAGTTCATGAGATGTGCACAGAGACAGATGATGACAGATAACAGAGCAGAGGAGTCTACGACAGGAGGTGCAGTGGCGGCGGCGGTTGTGCCGGGGTCAGGGTTGGAGTTGGAGGTAGAGCCGCCGCCTTCCATGGCCATCGTAGCGTCTGTGGTCACGTCTGGGTGCTCACTGGCGATGGTGGTGCTTCCCGTTGCTGGCAGCGCCCCTCTTCGGATCGGTCTAGGGTTTAGATGTCGGTGAGGAACTAGCGGCGGCTAGGTCAACCTCGTGAGTCGTGTCACGTCTCGTACCTAGCGCCCCGGCCCCCACCTTGTCTTTATAGCGCTGTGCGACGGGGGCCCACCAACCACAGGGTTGAGCGCCCCCGATCAGGGCGCAGATCTAAGGCCCGTTAGGCCGTTGGGCCTAAACGGTGGGAGATCAACTTCTAACATTCTCCCCTTGATCTCACACAATTCTTATTCATACTTCAATTCTCATTCGAGTTCAATATTTCAATTCGTTCTATTCCATCATTGATTAGTGGATAGAGCATGCTTCATCGTCACAATAATTCTTGTCGTTAGACTGACAGCTACTACACACCTTTCTATTTTGGAATAAAGTTTTTTATTATTCTGGGCCCTTCTTATTCTTCGGGAATCATAGGCTCTCCCTTAAACCCATACCGCCTATGTATCCTCTGAACACACTGGGTGGAAGGCCTTTTGTGAGCGGATCCGCTAGCATCTTTTCTGTTCGTATATGCTCAAGATTTATGATATGATCCCGAAGTTTATCTTTCACAACATAGTACTTTATGTCAATGTGTTTGGCAACACCACTTGACCTATTGTTGTGAGCATATTCTATCGCTGGGTTGTTATCACAATACAACCGCATCGGTCTTTCTATACTTTCAATTATTTTCAATCCGGGTACAAATTTCTTCAACCAATTTACCTGCCCTGAGGCCTCATAACAAGTTACAAACTCGGCATACATTGTCGAGGATGTAGTCACTGTTTGTTTCGAACTTTTCCATGATATCGCTCCTTTAGCGAGAGTAAAGATATATCCCGATGTGGATTTTCTTTCATCTCCAGCATAATCGGAGTCTGAATACCCCTCTATGTGCAGGGAATCAGATTTTTCATATGTCAACATGAGACCTTTCGTACCTTGCAAATAACGCAAGACTTTTTTCACTAATTTCCAATGTTCACTTCCTGGATTCTTTTGATATCTGCCAAGTAACCCGGTAACAAAAGCTATGTCAGGCGCGTACACGTTTGAGCATATTGCAAACTTCCAATTGCCGAAGCATACGGTACCGCTTTCATTTGATCAATTTCATATTGGTTCTTGGGACACTGATGTTCCCCATATTTATCGCCCTTGACAATCGGAGCAGGAGATGGACTACACGCATGCATACTAAATTTCTTCAAAACTTTTTCTATGTATGCCTTCTGCGACAATCCCAATACCTCTTTTCTTCTATCTCGATGAATCTCAATTCCCAAGACAAACGAAGCTTCGCCGAGATCTTTCATATCAAAGTTCGTGGACAAGAATTTCTTCGTTTCCGATAGCAGATTGACATCACTACTAGCAAGTAAGATATCATCCACATATAGGATTAGGAATATGTATTTCTTATTCTTAAATTTCACATAGACACAATTGTCCTCGATATTTTCTTTAAACCCAAAACCTTTTATAGTTTTATCAAACTTCAAGTACCACTGTCTTGAATCTTGTTTCAAACCATAAATGGATCTTTTCAGACGACATCCCATATTTTATTTTCCTTTTACGACAAAACCTTTCGGTTGTGCCATATAGACATTTTCATCCAAGTCCCCATTTAGGAATGCGGTCTTTACATCCATCTGATGTAATTCTAGGTCATAGTGAGCCACAAGTGCCATAATAATTCTGAAAGAATCTTTACAAGAAACCAGGAAAAAGGTTTCATTGTAATCAATCCCTTCTCTTTGGGTAAAACTCTTAGCCACAAGTCGCGCTTTGTGTCTTTCAATATTCCCTTGGGAGTCATATTTCGTCTTATAGACCCATTTGGAGCCTACTTTCTTAGCTCCTTTAGGAATATTTTCTAGAACCCAAACCTTGTTGGTATTCATAGATTTCATCTCATCTTCTATGGCCTGAAGCCACTTCGATGAGAATTCGCTTCTCATGGCTTCTTCAAAAGTTATAGGGTCATCCTCCATATGGAATTCTTCAGTTTCATAAATTTCATAATCATCTGGAATGGCTAACCTTCTGGTTCTTTGAGACCTTCTAGGAGCCTCTGGCACTTGGTCCATTATGGGCTGTTGTTGTTCTTCCTCATTAGCGACATTTGGTTCTACAGGATCCTGATGGACTAGTTCCTCTTGTTCATTTGTTGTCGCTATGGGAGAACTCACAACAGACGTTGTCACCACATCATCCTGTACTGCTGGTGCAACATCGGTAGCAGGTAACGTAAAGAATGAATCTTCAACCATCGAAGTAGGTACATGTATCCGCTTCTCCTCAAGGCTAATTTCACGTGTTACCTTGCTCCCCCTGATCATATCATCCTCCAAGAACACAGCGTGTCTTGTTTCAACAAATTTTGTATATCTATCAGGACAATAGAATCGATATCCCTTCGATCTTTCTGGATAGCCAATGAAATGGCAGCTGACGGTCTTGGAGTCTAACTTTCCAATATTTGGATTAAAAACCTTTGTCTCAACTGGACAGCCCCACACACGTAAGTGTTTAAGTGAGGGTTCTCTTCCTGTCCATAATTCATATGGTGTTTTCTGCACCGACTTGCTTGGTACTCGATTAAGTATGTGAATAGCGGTTTTCAGTGCCTCCATCCATAAACCAATCGGTAGTGTGGAGTAACTCATCATGCTTCTCACCATATCCATTAAGGTACGGTTTCTTCTTTCAGCCACTCCGTTCTGCTGAGGCTCCCCCGGTGTGGAGTATTGAGCGACTATGCCATTTTCCTGTAGGAACCTTGCAAAAGGACCTGGAATTTGGCCATACGGGGTATGTCGCCCATAATACTCTCCACCACGGTCTGATCGAACTATCTTTATTTTCAAGTTGTGTTGATTTTCAATTTTAGCTTTAAATATCTTAAATTTATCCAATGCTTCTGTTCTTTCTTTAATTGGATAAATATATCCATAACGAGAGTAATCATCCGTGAATGTTATGAACGAATCATAACCATCCACGCTTTTCATTGGGAATGGCCCGCAAATGTCCATGTGGATTATTTCTAATACTCTCGTGCTTTGTTTAGCATCTTTCTTTATTTTCTTAACATATTTTCCTTTGATGCAATCAACACATGTTCTAAATCGGAGAATTCTAAGTGCGGAAGAATCGATTGTTTCACTAAGCGTTCTATTCTCCCCCTCGAAATATGGCCCAAACGACAATGCCATAGTTTCGAAGAGTCGCTTTTATTTCTCTTCCGCTTCTTATTCTTATTTGTAGATTGGGAGACATTCACAACATCACATTCATGATTCACATTCTCAGCAAGAGATAATAAATAAAGCTTGTCTTGTCGGAAGGCAAGACCAACAAACTTATCATTATTATCAAATATTTCACATCTGCCATTACCAAAATGACAGCCAAATTCATCATCATCGAGTTTCGAAACACTTATTAAATTCCTACGCAAAGAGGGAACATATAGTACATTTCTAAGCTTAAGTACAAAGCCATCTTTTAATTCTAAAGCTAGATCGCCAATGGCTTCAACTCCAGCTTGTACTCCATTCGCAACTTTAATCGTTCTTTCTCCTCTTTGCAGGGTTCTCCTCCCACTTAACCCCTGTAAAGAATTCGAAACGTGAATTGTTGCTCCTGAATCAATCTACCAAGTGGTGTTCGAATAACATAAAAACAGGGATTCATCTACAAATGTGATAGTATCATCACCTTTCTTCAATAACTTTTTTAGGTAGACTGGGCAATCTCTCTTGTAATGCCCTCTTTTGAAGCATTCCTTGCACTGGTCTTTTTCAGCATTGCCATATTTTCTGAAGTCCTCATCCTGAGAGTCCTTTTCTTTTCCCTTTTCAATTGCATGTTCTTGTGGTTTGGAGGGAGAGGCTTTATTCCACTGGGGTTTCCCCTATGGTTTCTTGTAATAATTCTTTCTTTTATTGTCCTTCACAAGATGAGCTGAGTCACACTGTGAGGACTTAAGTCTCTCTTCCTTCTGAACACATATTGCAATGAGTTTTTCAATGTCCCAGTTTTCAAGCAACATATTATAGTTCATAGCAAATGTTTCGAATTCTTTTGGCAGAGAAAGAAAGACCAAGTGAATGAGGAACTTATCATTGATCCCCAAATCCATTGTCTTTAATTTTGCTGCCATTGTGTTCATTTTCAATATGTGCTGACGCACACCACCATCATTGTATTTTTCAGATACAAGTTTATGTATTATGGTGCTTGTTGTGGCCTTGGAAGACCCAGTAAACTGACTCTTTACCCTTTCGAGGTAGTCAATGGCGGTGATGCATTCTGGGATGGACCCTCGGATTTGGTCTTCAATGGTGGCTTTCGCCACCAATAGGCATTTTCTGTTGGATTGAATCCAACACTTGTGTTCAATGTCATATTTCATTCTGACTTCAGCAAAGTCACGCTTTCGGGCGTTAAATGCTTCGTCAGTTTCATCAGTTCTCTTCTCCGGTTCCTCTGGAATAGTAGGACACGGTGAAGTAATGGCAAGATCAATCTCCGCCAATGCAAGTTCCAGCTCGTACTTCTCCCGCCACACCCGGTAGTTAGTACCGTTGAGTGGAGGAATGTTGTTGATATTCACCATTCCTTTAACTCCTGAAATTTGTCCAAAGAAAAAGTGAGAAACATTCATCATATAAATTACATGCCTTAACTCAACGTTGGTCCAAATTAAAACATACAATTCCTCTATGCAAAAATTTATACATCACCGTTGGGCAGAAATAAAATAAATGCATAGCAATTCAGTATAATAATGTTATTAACAACGTTGGTCAGAAAATAACAGTACTATAATTTCATCAAAATTTTAGAAAATTCATAATTCGCTCAAAATTAAATTATCCCGTTGGTTCAAATTTAATCGAGAGAGAAAATTCAATATTTTATTCGCAGCGGAAACAATTAAATATGGTTCATAATCTTATTTTCTAGAAAAATTAATTCATATTATTATTCTCTGAACGAAAATTATCGTTGGATAAAATTTGTGCAGAGAAAATTTCATCAAAATTCAGTTCAAATTTGAAGTTATTCATAACTGTTTCTGGAAAACAGAATAAATAAATAAAATTGTTCAAAAATATTATTTTCTAGAATATTATTCATATGATTATTCTCTGAACATAAAGATATCGTTGGATAAAATTTATGCAGAGAAAAATGCATTAAAATTCGGTTCAATTCATTCAAATTTGAAGTTCATCATTTTCTGGAAATATAAAATTGAAAAAAAAAATTGTTCTGTTCATGAACAGTCGTGGTAAACGAAACAGCCCAGAAGCCGAAACGGCCCAGCTCGGTTCACGCTCGGGGCTCCCCCCTCCCGCCCAGGCCGCAACGTGGGCCTGGGCCGGGAATGTCGTCACCCGCCTGGGCTCATTTCGGCCCAGCAGCCAGGGCGCAGCCGCGGACCGTCCGATCAAGGGTTCACAGATCGGACGGCCGCGCACTGTTCTCGCGGGAACAAAACCGGCGTTCGGCCGGCTCCCCCAAACCCTAGCTCCATTTGTTCCCTCTCCCTTCCCTTTCTCCCCCCGCGCCGCACGAGACAGAGAGCGAGGCACCGCTGCGGCGGCCGAGACCGACCGACCGGAGAAGAAGAACAGGTTGGCGCCGTCACGGGCCCCCTCGCCGGCGAGCGTGCTCGCCTCGGCTGAGCACGCCGCCGTCGAGCAGGCATGCGGCGGTGCGGATTCATTCGCGCGCAGCGAGGTAAGGGTGGGTTGGTGGATTCATGTTTTCGTGGTGGTTCAGTGGATCAAGTTTCGATTTGGATTTTGATTCTTGTGTTTATGATCCGATCTATTCTTTCACATTTTCGTTCTTCTTTCCTAACCCTCTGTTGCATTCGGTTAGAGTTAGGGTTTGATTCGTTCGGTTTCTATTAATCGGGATCTTGGGGTTTCGTTTCTTGGGTATTCTATTATCCCGATCTGATGTATTGGTGGGCTCTCATCGCACAGCGCTATAAAGACAAGGTGGGGGGCGGGGCGTTAGGTACGAGACGTGACACGACTCACGAGGTTGACCTAGCCGCCGCCAATTCCTCACCGACATCTAAACCCTAGACCGATCCGAAGAGGGGCGCTGCCAGCGAAGGGAAGCACCACCATCGCCAACGAGCACCCAGACGTGACCACAGACGCTACGATGGCCATGGAAGGCGGCGGCTCTACCTCCAACTCCAACCCTGACCCCGGCACAACCGCCGCTGCCACTGCACCTCCTGTCGTGGACTCCTCTGGTCTGTTATCTGTCATCATCTCTCTCTGTGCACATCTCATGAACTGCATACTTTACCTATCGATCTTCTGCTGAATCCTAATGGATCCGCTCCTAGACGTTCGATTCTAACGGGACAACCACACGGCGCTGCAGGAGGACCCTGCACTGGTGCCGTGCTACGCCGAGCTGCTGCGGCTGGTGTACGATCCGGTCGCCGGCGATTACCGCAACGTGCCGGGCGTCAAGACCCGCGTCGTGCCGTTCCGCTCCAAGTGGGGTTTCGGCTCCGATGATCCTGCCACAAAGTAAGACATCACATCCTTGTGCGAAACAAGTCAAGAGATTTCTCGTCAGATTTGTCACTATCTTGTTGTGCTGGTACATTCGCTCGCTCGTCAGGAACATCTGTATGGGAAAACTCATACATGCACTTAGAGGAGTCGGATACAGAGAAGGCAAGAACCTCTTCGGCGCGCCGTACGACTTCCGATACGCGCCGGCGCCGACAGGCCAGGCGTCCAGACAGTTCTCCCACTTCCTCTCTAACCTCAGGATGCTCGTGGAGCAGGCAAGCGAGACAAACGGGAACATGCCGGTCATCCTCGTGACGCACAGCTTTGGCGGCCTCAACGCCAACGTCTTCCTCAGCCGGAGCACTCCGGTGTGGCGCCGGAGGTATGTCAAGCACTTCGTCATGGTCTCCACCGGCGCTGGCGGCGGCGTGTTCCCGCTGCAATTCGGCGGTTTGAATTCGTCCTCGCCGCCGACAGACCCGCTGTCGTTCGCCAACACCCAGCTGAGCTTCGCGACCGCGTTCTCCGTCCTGCCGTCGGCCAGGGTGTTCGGCGGCCACGCGCCGGTGGTGGTCACGCGTGCCAGGAACTACTCCGCCCACGACATCCCTGAGTATCTCAGGGCAAATGGGTTCTCCGAGGACGAGGTGGCGCGCTACGTGACGAGGGTGCTGCCGGTGACGCTGGGCTTCGGTGCGCCGGGCGTGCCGGTGACCTGCATCAACGGTGTCGGCGTGCCGACGGTGGAGAGGCTCGTGTACTGGGACGGCGACTTTGGTGCCAAGCCTCAAGTGGTTTACGGCGACGGCGACGGGGCCATCAACATAGCGAGCATGTTTGCGTTGCCCACGCTGATCGGGTCTCAACCGGAGCAGGATTACTTCAAGTCGATTCTGATCCACAATACCAGTCACGGTGGCACCATCTCGGATGATATTGCCTCAGGCGTGTGGTCAATGAGGTTCTTGAAGCCAATATGGAGGAAATAGCATGAACGCTATTTAGATTCGATATATTGACTTTTCAGTCATTACTCATTACAATGATGACACAAGTCAAACATAAAAAAAAACTTCTTTTATCGTTCGACAATGACTTCTTTTATACTTCTTTCGCTAGAGTAATAAAGTTTGAGAAAACAAATAAATTGGCACTATACCTCTATTTCAAATAAAATATAATTCTATAATCTTACAATAACGAATCTGCAGGAATGACCCTAACCCTTCGTTAGGCCACGTCTACTGTAAAATGCTAGCCGTTCGATTGAACAGATAAAGCAGGATAGCCGTCCGATCGAGAACCTTCTCACCTCTGATCCAACCGCTCGGCTTCTGGGCTCAGGCTCCCGACACTTCCAGACCAATCGGCTTTTCTCGACGTTTCAATTTCCCACGCAGAGTGCTACCCGTTTATTTTTTTTTACCGGGCGACCGCCAAATCTAAAAAAACAAACTAGACACCGCCGTGACCCCGTCCCCGCGCGGCCGCGCAGGCTCTCCAACCGGAGCCTGGAGCACGAGGTTGACGGAGGCCACACCTAGCGCCTCTGCGCGTGGCACGCTCTGACAGCCGCGGTCGCCTCGTAGGGCACTTGCGGCGCCGGCGGGGCTGCTTCGTCCTCCTGGTGGACGGTGGAGGCCTACGTGAGGCACCGCGCCGTGGTGGACGGCGCTGTCGCATGCCAGGTTGGCCATGCAGTATATTAATTACGGCGGCCGAGACGCGCTCGTCGTCGTGCCACAGCAGCGGCTACCACACGCGCGGAGAGGCGGCGACCGGCGGCACAGGTACTTGGGCCCCGGCTTGTCGGAGGAGGTCGAGGACGACGGAGTGGATGCCGTGCCGAGCGCGCTTCTTCGGCTCCCGCTCCCGCTCCCACTTCGTATTCCACGACGCCGGCGGCATGAGCCCCGCCGTGCGCGCCGCGCTCAGCCTTGGGGTGCGAGCCGGACGGACGGGCCACTCCGCAAGACGTGCTGGTGGGGGCCGCTGCCTCGCGGGCCTCTTGTTCCACCGGACTGCCTTCATCGGGCTCGTCGCAGGCTCGCAGCCGTCAACGACGCTGTCATGCATGGAAACGCCACGGTTGCGAAGCTCAAACTTCACGGCGGCAAGCAACAACTCTCCCCACAGGCCACTCCACCTACGGTTGGAGTTCTGTTTCAAGGAAGTCAGCAGCAGTAGCACCTAGCGGAAGCGACTAGGCGTCCCGTAGTCAGTGGTAGGATAGGAACGAGAAACTTTTTTTTTTTTGCACAAAGTTGAGATCCGGGAGTATTTTAGATTTTTTTTCCTTCATAGTTTGACACCGTTAAATTAAATGTAGAAGCGCATAGAATGGCTTATCAGGGATGAAAATGGATCAGATACGAACGAATATTACTGATATTATATTTATTTTCATATTTTTGTTCGGATTTGGATTTGAATACAGATAGTGTCAACCATGCCGGATAGAATAGATTCGTTATCGGCATCGTAAATATGCGATTTGAGTATTCGGATACAGATACGGTGTCGGATGTTGAATAGATACGGACTAATCTAAACTCCTCCAAACGAATTCTGTTTCGAATATGGTTAGAAAATATCCGTACCGTTTTTATATACCCTACTTATGAGGCAAAAAAGTTTAGGTGAATAGCATCTAGGTGCGCTTAAACTTTTTAGTGATCCGTAGATAAAGATCATCCTTTTTAATGACATATAGGTAAAATCTTCTCTCTTTTTTATAAGATAAGCGGCAGGTAGGAAACTATACCTTTTCTCATCCAACAAACCTCTGACATTTTTTTTATAAACACCTTTGAAGTCGATTTTAAGTAGGCTATTAATTTAGAGACTACGAGAGGTATCCACACTAAAAACGAGTAGGCTATTAATTTAGAGACTACGAGAGGTATCCACACTAAAAACCATATACATACCGTGGCATGAAGAGACTGGCCAATTAAAAAGTTGCGCGGTGCCGCGCTGTCTTTCTAGTCTCTACAATGAAAAAGAAAGTGTTTGTCCGTCTGCCAAAAACAATTTTTTTTGCTTCGTTGTTGAAAGTAGTTCCTGGTGGTTGTCATATTAATTGCATGTAGCGCTGAAGTGGAATGAAATTTGGCATACTATCATATTCTTTTTCCTTTTTACTCGATGGACTCTTCCCATCATCCCAAATTTGATAGCATAACTGTCGTACCTGCGAGAGATTTTAGACAGCCTCTTCCCGTATTCCCAAATGAATTTTTTTTACATGTATCAATAACACAATCCTATTTGTGGCATTCTTCTTTCTCGCTCCTTCATCCTTGTCTCCAGATGATGAAGTTGAGCTCTTGGGCTCCAGCTGTTCTCAGAATGGCTTCTATCTATTGGTGATGGTAAGGTCTCTGATAATAGTTCTGCAGAACAAGCTGATACTTATTGAGTCAAAATACTAGATTCCTTTTGTACGGTTCAACATCACAAAACTCTGGCATATTACCTATGCGAGCCAGCAATTTTGGCACCAACAAATGAAGTAGCTACTGCAATAAATACTCAGATTATCAGACAAATTGTCACAAAGGAGATGTCATACTAAAATTGTGACACCATTGATGATTCGTCAGCCAGCTGTTGCACAGTTCAAGCTTTGTACCCTACTAAATTCCTAAACACAATATGCATAGTGGACTCTTTTAGATCCAATAGAGAGTCTATGCAATGAAACAAGACTTATAGTCATACAACTTCCTCGTCGTATAATTGAGGCACAACCAGTAACAGCAAGAGGGATGTACTATGGCATACATTCCAAGAATAGTATCGGTTTCAATAGATCCAAAATGGTCATTCAAAATTAGGCGATGACAATTTTCTGTTCGTGTCATGTACGTACGCCATGACCATAAATGAGATTCAAGGACAAATATTGAGTAAAGTTGATGTGTACCTGCCAAGCTATATGTTCTTCTATGGCCAGCTCTATGTTGCCTTCTCACGCGTTATATCTCCAAAAAGTTTGCGGATCCTCATTGAAATAACCCCCTTGAGTATCAAAACCACACACTTAATGTTGTCTATCCAAATTTTTTTGAAGACATATCAGTTCAATGTTCTTAACCTAGGTAGGTATTCCCACTGCATAATATTTCCTTCAAAAACAGGTACCGACAATGACCTATTTGGTGACAGAACTGTTGCTATTTCAGGTTTGATCCAACGACTGCACGAGCAATATACTATTTTCAGATACATATTTCTGTTGTGTGATCCAAAGCACGACTCCTTTTCTATAGGCAATGGCTCTCTTTTTTTAGTTCATTTAGCCTTAGCAAGGATATAGAATCCATTCCTATACCGTTGGAAATGAAACTGAACAAAACTACATCTAATAACGTCATTATTGCTTAGTGCAGATTCATTGTTGGCCTAACCTATAATATATGTCCTCGAGGTTTTGCATAATTATGTTGTGTTTCTTCTAGAGGGCCATAATAGTTGATTCATCTTATCCCATTTATGTCTTGGACTTAGAGATCTCATTGTGTTCTCACTAATTATGCGGTTTGTGTTAGATCATTTTCTTGCTAGGATTCTTCATTGATTTTTTCTTTGAAATTGTATGCAGGTTGACGACTATATAAATGCTATATTAGCTCCAAAAAGACGCCAAAGTTCCTTTAGATGTAAAAAACGCACATGCTCTAGGAATCTTTGATTCCATCCATGTATATATAACGTGCATATTTCTGTCTTGCTGAAGCACGAGGAACTCACTGGTTATTTAAAAACCAAATCATCTTAGGTCTAAGCTTGGCGCCAAGAAACACATCATCTAGGAGTATGGGAGAGTGGAGGATCCAATGTGGCAGACTACATCACGTGGCTCTAGTAGTGGTCATGGCGGTTTGGTTGGACCGTTGGAGTACAGCTCGCTCTTGTCGTTTTCTTTCACTGCTGGACAAGATCGGAGAGATCCAATTAGAAGTTCTAGCTATTCATATTCTTTTATAGGTCAGTTTCAATGCAGATGTCATGAGAGTTTTATATACATTATAAGGATATGTTTGGATGCACTAACTAAACTTTAGTTAGATAAATTTAGCTTTCATACATCTAAACAGTCTACCTAAAACTACATCTAAAGTTTAGCTAATTTAATCTAGCTAAAACCAGCTAAATCTTAACTGAGTCTATTAGCTGAAGCATCAAAACACCTAGCTAAAGTTTAACTAGGAGATCTTTTAGCTTGCTAAAATTTAGTTAGCTAATTTTTAGTTGGGTGCATCCAAACAGACCCCAAATAAGGTGACATGTAAGAAAAATGAAATCTTTGCATGTTTTGAGGGGGGAGAGAAAGAAACCGGATGAAACCGTGAAATAAAATTGTGCATTGAGAGACCCTCTCTCATTCTGAGTGTCATGTATTGGAAGCTGAGACGTGAAACCTTCCATTGAGACTCGCTTTAGAAACTTGTGTTAAAGTCGTGCATATATGTCATAAAACGGGAGAGTTGTAGACAAATAAATAGAGTCGATTTTCATATTCACGGAGTTGGTTAGGGAATGACGGATAAAAAAAATAAATGGAGTGAAATTTTGCCTTATAATATTTGGTATATATAGGTTTAGTTTGTAGAGAGTCATTTGTAGACCTAGGAGAGGATGTGGTTCCTCTCGGTGCTTCGGGCTCCTCGAGAGGAGCACAATAGGAAAAGCTATGCCTAATCATGGTTTTGGGATTCAACCGAAACAATCCGATGTGAAATCCGTCCATTTCGGTGTGGTCCGAAACAAATTTTGAATTTTAAATCTCAAAATCTCACCGAATTGAGTCCGAAATTCATCCAAAATTTTCCGAAACTCGTCCATTTCGGTTAAGGTCAAAATATTTTGCAAAATGAATCCTAGAATCTTGTGCCTAATCAGCAAGTGATGGAGCACTTTATCTGCTAATACGTATCCGCTAATAATTTGTACTCCAATTCTCTTGGGATTCCCTCCCCACCCCTAACTAGCCACTTACTCTCTATTTCTCTCATGGGTTTACCTCCCCGTTCTCCCCAAACTAGGCCTATAGTAAGGGTCTGTTTGGTTTCCATCTCCTAAACTAAAGTGGATTAAAATTTAGTTATTTTAGAGATTAAAATGCTAAACAAACTGACTAAAAATGACTAAAATACTTTAGTTCCACTAGTCACTCAAGAGTTACTAAAAGGTAACTAAAATATTTTAGTCTACTTAGTTTAGGAAGTGGGAACAAAAAGGCCTAAGTATGATTACAGTTTTTTGTGCGTGAATACCATCTTAAGTCTCACCAAAAAAAAAAAAAGCGTCGACCACAACATTTTCACACACAAATTTGGAACCAGATAAAGCTGGGCTGCACCCTGCTCCTCAATAAACAGCAGCATTTGCTTGAAGAATCTCGCTAACAACACGCTGGCGAGCGTAATCATCCTCCAATATCCCGGTGTGCGTCGCGTTGGGGATCAAAACAGACTTGTAGTAAACCTGACCGGGGTACATCCCGATCACCGTGTCCAACGCCAGCACGCTAGCCAGATTGACGCTGCCGTCGCCGTCGCCGTACACGACCCTGGGCTCCGCGCCGAAGTCGTCCCAGTACACTCTCTCCGGCGTGGGCACGCCGACGCCGTTGATGCACGTGACGGGCACGACGACCGGTCCACCGAAGCCCAGCGCCACCGGCAGCGTCCTGGTCCGGTACCGCGCCACCTCGTCGTCGGAGAACAGCCCGACCGCCGCGAGAAGCTCCGGGATGTCGTAGGCCGAGTAGTTCCTCGTCCGCGTGACCACCAGCGGCGCGCGGCCGAACACGTTGGGAGACGGCAGCGTGAGCAGCGTGCTGTCGAAGCTCCTGCCGATGCTCCCGAACAACGACGTCACGTCGTCGGGATGCGGAGGGTCGCTGGTGGCGGAGGCGAGCGCCAGTAGCGCGGCCACGATGCCCCCGGCGCCCGTGGAGGCCATGACGAAGTGCTTCACGTGCCTCCGCCGCCACGGCAGCGGGGTCTGGGTCAGGAACGCCATCGCGTTTATGCCGCCCTGGCTGTGCGACACCAGGATGGCCGGCTTTTCCCCGTTCCGCTCGCTGGCGCGCTCTACGAGCCGCCGCAGCGACGAGACGAAGTCGGCGAAGTGCTGCGCGCGCTGCCCGCGCGGCGCCGGCGCGTACCTGAAGTCGTATGGGGCGCCGAACAGGTTCTCGCCGTCTTTGTACCCGACCCCTTCCAGTGCCTCCACCAGTCTTGTTGCATGCATGCAACACAGCAACAGTTTACCAAAAAAAAAGGGGGGGGGGGGGGGGGGGGGGGGTGGGGAAGAGAGAAAACGATGCACTCACGAGTACTGTAACTACTTACTTCCCGTACGAAGGACAGCGGGAGGTGTTGAGGGCGCGCGCGGAGCCAAACGACACGACTCTGACGTCGACGCCCTTGGCGTTGCGGTAGTCGCGGGCAGCGGGGTCATACACGAGCCGCAGCTGGTCCGCGTAGCACGGCGCCAGCGCAGGGTCCTGCAGCGCCGTGTCGTTCTCCCACAGCCGGAACCACCCATTGCCATTGGCCGTCGCCGTCGTCCGGCAGCTCGGCGCCGCCGCTGCCGGCTCGTAGTCGTCCGTGAGGCGCGCGTCGAGCTGGCTGCAGCTGTGGCCCGGTAGAATCACAATGGGGTGGAGGCCCGCCGCATCCGGTGGTGGCGCAGCCGAGTGGTCGCCGCGGCGGAAGAAAGGCCATGGAAGGAGGAGGAGCAGCAGAGGCAGGAGGCGGTGGAGCTGCACGTCCATTATTGTGCACGTACTGCGGCGTTCCAATCAGAGAGGCACGGTCTTATCGCCTACAGGGCTACTGGTACTTATATACTACTGTAGCTGTGTAGCATATAGTACGTATATTCTTGTGGTGCAACCATCGGACACGGTGACGAGTAGCCCGGGCATTAAACTGGTGGACTTGTGCAGTTGTGCAAACAAGGAGACAGGTAGTTGGTACCTGCTGCTAGCCTGCTACGCATCGATCAGCCATGGGGGAGTATATATGTAGGATTCGAAGCTTCGGACGCTACATTTTTTTGAGTGGCAAAAACTAAAGTCAGTCATTAGCCTATGCGTAGTTCGGCCCACAAATGAGCTCACTCTGCAGTCCGCTTTTTTGTGTAGAGATTGGTTTAGAAAGTATACGCTCATCCGTCCTATTATTCTTATTATTCGAATAATTTTAGAGAGTCAAAATATCTTAAATTTAATTAAATTTATATAATTATATGATAATATTAATGTAACTAAGTATTATTAGATTTTTTATCAATTATATTTTCATAATATATCTATTTAATTTCATAATTTTTTATATTTTTTCTATAATTTTGTATCAAGTTGCTTTAGCTCTTGAAGATTTTAGAGTGAAATGACTTATAATTTAAAATAGGGGGAGTATTTATAATAATAATAATAATAATAATAATAATAATAATAATAATAAAATAATAATAATTCTTCAGTCTCTTGCGCGGCACGTCGCGCCATTGGCCCAATGCCCGACGAGGAGGCCCGCGGCCTGCGGCAGCAATGCGGGCCAGCGGCCGGATGACATGCATGCAAAGAGGCCGCGCGACCCCACCAGTCCATGAGTACATGTGGTCTCATGCGACAGCAATCGAACACGTCCAGCAGCCGGTCCGACGTGCCAACCTTCTGTCCTTCTCCCGTGCAACTACGAGTTCGACCTTATCAGATTGCCCATCTCTCTAATTTGCACTGCAAGTTGCATCTTATCTTACACTTCTCATCCTAAATTATAACACGTTTGATTTTTTTTATCCGAGTTTATTACTTGTCTTATTCAAAAAATTTGTAAAAAAAATAGTCAAATCTAAGTTATTCTCAAAGAACTTTTATTAATAAAATAGCACACGACAAAAGAAATAATATTTTGTATAATTTTTGAATAAGACGTGTGGTGAAACTTTAGTGGTGAAACTTTAGGTGAAAAAAGTCAAACGTCTTATAATTTAGTATAGAGGAAGTACATATTTATCAATTTCATTTTTTTTCAATTTACTTTTTTTTCTAATAACTTTACTTTTAGTGTTGTTGCAGTATTTTTTTACTGTTTCTACTTTAATTTTCACTTTCTATTTGTCGATTTTAGTTTTATTCCTTTCTTGTTATTTTTATTTTCATTTTCTTGTAAGTTTAGTTTCTATTCTATTTTTTTCATTCTTGTTGATAGTACAAATGTTATAAAAATCATACTCAAAACACTATTAACAACCTTGGATTAATGAAAGAATAACATGAAATGGATTTTTTAAAAACAATTTTACCAATAACAAGTTGCACTTGTACTTTAGATATGTGTATGCTGAGCATTGCAAACAAGAATGAGGTGTGAGAGTGGCTCCAAATGAGCTAGGTGTAATACTTATATAGGGGCTGAAGAGGGTCCTAGCCATTGCAAAAAGTTGTTAGATGTTGTCATCCTCGGATGATCCACCCACCTCCACATGCCATGCCAAATCATACGACAGTGTTGTGCCAGCTAATTTGCATTGTCTAACGACTAGATGAGATTATGCCAAAATATTCCTTGTGGTATGATACACTGGTGGTTCACTCACAGTCCCAGCAGATCATATTGGTGCACCGTAGAGACTTCGCCAACTAATCACTAAGTCTAACTTGGCCCACTAGATTATCCCTGAGGTCACTAAGTTAAACTGTTTTGCTACAGTTAGTTTAGTATTTTCTTCCTATTCTTTGTTGTGTTGTTGGTTTGTTTAAAACTTCTAAAACTTGTTTCTTGAAATTTAGACATTTATTTATTTTGAGATCCTGTATCCTAGTTTGTCTCAAAGATTCTTTTGGAATCTTCTTAGTTGTTTGTATATTTTCCATAAGCTATCTAGAGTTAACTAGATTATTATTAAACTAAAGTTCTATTTCAAAATTTAAGAAAACCATGAACATGGTAATGGAGCAACATGGATTTCGAACCACCCATTGCCACAAAGGAAACTAGGGAAACAATTTGGACCTACCAGAAAACATAGGCTGGGTTTAAGATCCCGAATTTGCAATTAGGAGTTTTTGGCCTAAACGAGAATGCATAACACAAGTTGTTGTGTAGCTAGCTGAAGGAATTGAAGAGTAAAAACAAGTTGGTAGGCTACTACTATTTTTTTTTTGGAGAGTTTACAATTTGATATATCGTGCAAAGTGCAAACACACCAGGCATCTTCTTGTGAAAGTCGTACATTAATTTTATTGAACAATTTTGAATCTCTACATAAATATCTTTGACGTCACTAATATTCTGTAATGGTTGAAACTATTAATTTCATAATAGATTCATGTTTTAGGATTTATTTTGGTGCGGGAAGTGACACAAGCTCTTAACACAGTAGAATGGGCGTTTTACATCCTCCTGTTTCGTAATTCCGTTATTGTTACCGCTTCAAGCTGAGATGGCAACAAAAGTAATACTCCCTTCATTCTAAATTATAAGTCATTTCAAATCATTTTAGATTTGACCAAAGATTATATAGAGAAAAACATAAAAATTTATGACATCAAATATGTATAGTATGAAAAGATAACTAATAAAGAATCTAATGATACTTAGTTGATATCAAATATGTTATTATTATATTATATAAATCTGGTCAAACTTTATAAACTTTGACTCTCTAAGATTCTTGGAATGCCTTATAATTTGGATGGAGGGAGTAGGTTATGCTCAAGTACCGATAAATATATGGGCTAATGGCAATATTAATAAGTTTATTGCATGAGGTTTTCTTTCAATTGTTTTTCTATTCCTATATCAACAACGCGGCATGTTCGATGCCTAAAAAAATATCTACTACTGGAGCAGCTGCCGTTGCACTTCAAACGAAGTCCGTGGTCAAAGGTGGAGACTAAGCCGCCATGTTTATTTATTTCTTGATGAAAAAAGAGAATCCGCCAGGTTTGGTAGCAGCCAAAAGTGCTTATCCAAACCCCCGTGCTGTGGTGGAGTCGCCTCTGTGCAGTGTGCAGTGCACACAGCGGCGTTCAAGTCAGTTTAACCAACGTAGCAGTCGGCGCCGCTCCTATCACCCGTGCGCTCCATTCCAAATCATCGCCAACAAATTCAGTATTCGATTTGTCAAGGTATGCAGGTGCAGTGATGCACCCGACTGCTCCCCTTACATATAGAGGAGGACAAAACAAACATGACCCCATCTATCTGGTTGTCATCTGGAGAGCTTAGCAATATGATTGCTATGAGTGCGCTGTTCCCATGGCTAGCATGGCTGCTCGTCTCCCTCATCGGCATCCACCTCCTCCGCCATCTCATGGTGCACGGCCGTCGCCGAGGCCTACCACCGGGCCCCTACCCGCTGCCGGTCATCGGCAGCCTCCACCTGCTAGGTAACCAGCCGCACCGCTCCCTCGCCAGGCTCGCCAAGACCCACGGCCCGCTGATGTCCCTCCGCCTGGGCGCGGTGACCACGGTGGTGGCCTCGTCCCCGGCCGCCGCTCGGGAGATCCTGCAGCGGCACGACGCCGTCTTCAGCAACAGGTCCGTGCCGGACGCGCCGGGCGCGCACGCCAGAAACTCCACGGTCTGGCTGCCCAACACCGCGCCGCGCTGGCGCGCGCTGCGCAAGATCATGGGCGCCGAGCTGTTCGCGCCGCACAGGCTGGACGCGCTGCAGCACCTCCGGCGCGACAAGGTGCGGGAGCTCGTGGACCACGTCGCCCGCCTGGCGCGCGGCGGCGGCGACCCCGTCGTCAACGTCGGCCGCGTCGCCTTCGCCACCAGCCTCAACCTCGTCTCGCGCACCATCTTCTCCCGCGACCTCACCAGCCTCGACGACGACGGCGGCTCCAGGGAGTTCCAGGAGGTGGTCACGGACATCATGGAGGCCGTCGGCAGCCCCAATGTCTCCGACTTCTTCCCCGCGCTCGCGCCCGCCGACCTGCAGGGCTGGCGCCGGCGGTTGGCACGGCTGTTCGCCCGGCTGCACCGGATCTTCGACCGAGAGATCGACGGGAGGCTGCGTGGCCGCGACGCTGGCGAGCCCAGGAAGAACGACTTCCTCGACCTGTTGCTGGACGCCGCGGAGGACGACGACAACACGGCGGGGCTGGATCGCGACACCCTCCGTTCACTCTTCACGGTAAGCCGCAGAGACGTTTACGCCACTAGAAGTCTAGAACTGTATATTCATAATGGAGTCACAGCTGGATTTTCTGAATTTCTGTCCACGAAAGAGACTTTAATGTTGCTGCATTCCACGAAAGAGATACTCCTAGCCTCCTAGGTAGGCTTCCTAGCAGGCGACTTTTACACAAAGGAACGTCATTTTTTATATTGTATAGTAGTTCAAAATTTAAGATATTTTAACTTGTTACTGTGTAAAAATTGTAGACGGAAGTAGTACATCTTTATGACCACCTTTTCCTATGAACACAAAACAGTATCCCAATGAACCCCCCACAGTGACCGATCGACAGAGGACAGACCTTGGAGTTGAGGAAGCTACTATAATAGTCTTGTTGTCGAGAACATTTTGTCTACAACTAAAAATAATATCATTAGATCCTAGAAAATAGAGCATGATTATCTAATAGTACTAATGTTTATAATATTTTGTATAATGTTTATCAACTTGACTCAAGACTATATGCTAAAATTGTACTTTTTGAGTACTCTATTCCTTTTCTTCTAAACTGTAGATTGTTTTGAATGTTTTAGGTAACTAATTTTTGCTATATATTTAAATATGTATTATATTTAGATATATAATAAAAACTATATATCTAAGAATATCAAACAATTTATAACAAACTGAAGTGGTACAATGCTCAAGGACATTTAGTTTGGTGTTCATTCATTGCACATGGGAACTAAGGTGTTGTTTGGTTCAACAAAAGGAAATAGAACTTTTATGGAAACGGTTCCCACCCTATCGGTTGTAGGGAATTCATTACGTCTTGTGTTTGGTAAAAAGCCAATGGCGCGAACAGGCTAGAGGAGAGAGCAGGAGTGCTGTGGCGCAGAGAGTCCACTGTGTGCTTGACTGCAAATAGCGGCAGGAGACGAGTGCCAACCGTGTTGTATAGGGCTGGATCGGTTTACAGTGGCATCGATTACGGGTTAGGCTAACCAAACACAAAACAACACGATCTGTTAATGTTGTAAAGTATTTATGGGCCAAAAGCATCGAACCAAACAGCACCTTGTGTGTGCACGTTTGGCCAAATGTTTTTTGAATCTGGGTCCTCTAAAGTCAAAGTGTCTTAAAAGTATACTCCATTACTAAAAAAATGATTTTACGAGTCACTCCCTAAACATTGATCAAGACGGTCACAAAATTCAATCGCCCGTAAACTGCCTGAGAATTTTCGGAGGTGCACATTTTCATTTATGAGACATTTATATTTGTCAGCTCATAAAAAGGGTTTTCGGAGGCGTTTACCATTGCTCGCAAAATGTATTGTTTTAGGAATGTAATATCTTGTCAAAAAACATGCAAATTTTCATCATTTTAAAAATATAAGTCTAGATAACTACTACTATATAAATTTAGTTTTTTGCTTTATCATTTAATACTGATTAAATTTTTTTAGTACGTTCCAATCTGAATATTATTACAAACACCAACCTTAATTCCTTCCTACTTTTCTAATTATTATTACGTTTCTAATAACTGTTCAAATTGTAACTATTGCATTTCTTAATAATTCACAGAACCATCTATTTCCCTTTAAATAGTTCCTCGATATTTCTTTCTTATTATTATTGCACCCACTGGCCAAAAACACATAACGTTTTTGATGTATCATGGTCTCCAATGTGTATTTAGTACCATTGTTCTCTTTATAATATATTACGAAAATCCAAAAAAACAACATTGTAAAATCTTATTAAGACACATATACACATTTATTTATATATATATATATAACAGAATAAAATATGTTCAGAATTTGTAGTATATCAAACATGCATGCAATTCGAGCCTATATTGTAATGTTTCAGCTGTAAGATTGCAGAGAACCATATGATTATGTAGGCCTTCAGTTTCCAAGAACCATATAAATGTGTGATAAGTGAGATGTTCGGTCATAAAGGCATACAGAACAATGGGCTTAAGAATCGTGCAAAAAAAAACAATGGGCTTAAGAATTTTATAGAATTGTGTGGCCTTCTTATTTAGTGTACAAGAAAAATACCCATTATTGTGGCCTTCTCGTAGTTCCTTCAAAAAATTAACATCTCATTTATGTTTTAGGATTTGTTTTCTGCTGGGAGTGACACTAGCTCCAGCACAGTGGAATGGGCAATGACGGAGTTGCTTCGAAGCCCAACTTCAATGGCCAAGGTTTGCGATGAGCTTGCTGTAGTTATTGACCCAGGAAAAAACATTGAAGAATCTGATATTGGCCGGTTGCCTTACCTTCAAGCTGTGGTAAAAGAAACTTTTAGACTACATCCTCCTGCTCCACTGTTGCTACCACGACATGCTCAGGTCGATGTAAAAATAATGGGGTACACAATTCCTAAAGATTCTCGTGTGTTTATAAATGTGTGGGCAATGGGTCGAGACAAAGAGACGTGGCCTGAACCTGAGAAATTTATGCCTGAGAGATTTCTGGGGAAGGCGGTCGATCTCAGAGGCGGGGATTTTGATCTTATTCCATTCGGTGGAGGACGTCGAATCTGCCCTGGAATGCCGTTGGCTATTAGGATGGTGCATCTGCTTCTAGCGTCATTGTTAAATCAATTTACATGGAGGCTTCCAGTTGAGGTTGAAAGAAATGGAGTTGACATGGCTGAAAATTTTGGCTTGACATTGACCAAGGTTGTTCCTCTTTGTGCTATAGCTACTACAGTTTGAGTCAGAAAATCATTCTATTGTAAATAATTGTTTGGTTCATCTATTGGTCTATGTATCTTTATCAAAATTCAAAAATAATAAACTAGCAATTAGTTCAATCGCCAACAGGCTTGGTGGATAGAAGGATGATTTCTTATCGTTGGGTGATGAAAATTAATCAAATTATATGATCTGCGAACTATGCTTCTGTGGCCTCGTGAGACCTCTTATGGCTTATTTAGTTTTTTTTTAAAGGTCCGGATCAAGTTCGGCTTATATTAATAAGAAGACAGAGAATTACATGCGCAAACAGCGCAAAAAACAACCTCCTAAGTTTGACAGACTGTCAAGTTAGGTGTGAAAAAAAATTTAAAACTGACTACTCACGTTCTGAAAAAACAACCAAAGTGCATCTAATATATGCACTATCATGGGACCTCTGCCGCGTCTGCCCCTAAATCCGCCGCAATTGCAGCTAGCGCCCTGCAAAGCTCAATGTCGTCAAGCCTCGCCGCGGTCCGTAGTGCCTTGATCGCTTTGTCAGGAAGGTCCTGTCCAAAACTGTCAATGTACTCGGTGACTGCTGCATCCGTCGCCGACGACTTGCCATCGATGAACTCCAGGTCGCGCATGAGCCGGAGCTGGGCACGCTGTGCCACCGGTGTGGAGGAAGGACGAGCGGCCAGACGCAGGCTGGAGCGGGTGGGAGCTAGTGTCCTTCTAGCTCCTTTGGTCCTCGGCCTACCGGCCTGCTGTTTTGGAGGCGGGGCCGGTCTTGGAAGCCGCGGCTCCGGAGTCTTCGGGAACATTTTTTTGCAGAAGGCGGCGCAAGCACCGTCGTCCTCTGTCTCCGTGCCTCCATCAGCTTCCTCTGCTCCCAGACTGTCCTCCTCTGTGGCGTCAACCACCGGCGCGTCGAGCTCCTCGGCCGTCGTTGCGTCTGTCGCCGGGACCTCAACCACGTCCGGTGGAAGGTCCGCTCCGTGTGTTGCTTTGTTTCGGCGGGCGTAGACGAGCAGCGGCTTAGCCCGCTCAGGCCTCCTCGGCACGCCGTCCTGTCCGCGTGCCCCACAGCGGGCGCGCTAGGTAGTTCGAACGCAGAAGGGGGCTCCTCCATGGCCGGGTCCTCTCCGGCAGGTGGCACCGCAGGCGGGGCGGCCACCGGCCCCGAGGTCAGCCCTCCGGACGGCTCCGGGGTCGGCCCACCGGACGTGGCCGGTCGCGTGCCGTCGATCGGCGACAGCGGGCCTTCAAGAATTGTGGCCTAGGCAACATCCATCCAGGTGGCCACCGGAACAGTAGAGGGTGACCCGTGGCCCGGGCCCTCGATTGGAGGCTCGGTCAGTTGCTTGGTGGTGCCCGCCTCCTACCTCTTCTTCCGCCTGCGGCGTCGGTGTCGACACGAGCGGTGACCACGGCCACGTTGAGAGTGGTCGGTGTCAGCCGAGCCACCAGCCCCAGTGGGAGCGTGCCCGCCGCTCACGATGCTTGGCCGAGCGGCGCGCCTGACGGGGTTGTCGCGCCACGGCCTCTTGCAATCCCGCGCGAAGTGGCCAAGGTCGTAGCAACGGAGGCACCGCCATGGGAGGTTGCAGGTGGCGACGCGGTGCCCTCTCGCTAGGCACTTGAAGCAACGGCCATCAGCGTAAGCCGGGAACTGCCTTGGCTTATTTAGATGCACTTGTATTCACTGATGTCACTGATCTATAATCTTGCAAAAGTTTTAGGATCTTCTGTTACAATTCGCTGATATTGTAGTGGTAACTGTATAAGGTTATTGATGTCACATGACAACAATACTTATACTATGGATCCACCCATAGTTTTGGGTACATTTACCATGGGATCTTGTTTCTGACTAGTGCAAGAGCAAATTACAGCCGCGAGAGAAAACATTGGTATAAATTTATCAAAATTGTACTTTAGTTTGGTATAAATTTAATAAAACATTGTTATATTCCTACCAACGTTGACTTAAATTATGGTATTATAATTTTCAATTAATTATAAAACTTAAATTTCATAGATAGATGCAGTCGGTATCCTCATTGTCCGTGTCATTTAGTTCTTTTCTCCTAAACTAATTGCTAATTAGTTTAACTAAAAGTTAGTTTACTTTCAATTTGCCTATTTTTTAGGCTAGTCTCCGACGCTCAGTGAGAGTTTCATATCGCTGTTTCTAAGACTCCTATGTATTGAAAATAGTGTAGACAAGTTTCATGCCTCTAAAACTTATATTATCTCATGAAACTTTTACCATATCTTCTTTGTCAATATGCTATATCAACTTATTTAATGCTCATGAAACTAATGATGGAACTTGAACAACTTTTTAAAGGAGGCCATCAATGAATTATGTGGTCACTAATACTGCATGAACCAAATTACTCTTAGATTCTTGTATGTCTATGAAGAGCAATCAACAACCTAGGGGTGGCCCCTTTTAATTAGTCTTATCTATATCCTCCACCCCTACATAAAACTCTATTAAGACTGCCCTTATTACCCACAACTAAACTTTGGATGATTATACCCGTCTCAGTGAGAGTGTCGCTAGAGTTTCATTTACATTAAATACGCTGTCACATAGATATTTTTTATGACATGACGATGCATTTAAGAAGAGAGAACTCTCCTAGCACGAATACCAGCTCTCTCTGAGTCATGAAATTAAATGCCTATGAAACTATAGAATGAAACTCTCCATTGAGTCATGACCAGTCTCAATGGAGTTTCATGAGAGGTTTCATACATATTAAATATGGTGTCACATCAGCAAAAAAAGAATTTTTGCATGAAACTTAGAGGAGAGAGAAGGGAAAGGTTTCATGGGGATGAAACTTATCAGTATTGTTTCCAACGTCTTGGAAACATCATGAAACCCTCATTGAGTCCCTCAAGTAGTTTCATCACATTAAAAGAGAAGAGATGAATGGTCCAAGTAAGACCCACACATAGTAAAATAAGCTATGAAACAATGCGGTGAAACTTTGTACCGAGAGAGAGTCTTGTTTCATACCAAAGTTTAATGTGTTGAAAACCGTGAGATGAAACTTACGATTGAGACTGGCCTGAAAGTAGGTGTTTCATCCGAGTTTTATTTCATTTCATATGACGTGGCAGTGTTAGAAACAACACATTCTTATAGTTTCGTCCATACTATTACTATCAATATGAGAGTCAGTTTTCTCGGCACCCTGTCCACACACACTCTTCAGTGACATCTCACGAGGCAATCAACATCACGTGCTCCACGCCACTGAATATCAAACTGTCGGTGGGGTGTGTATATGTAGACGAGGCAACAAGCATCGGTTGCTTCAGGTTCCACGCACATTTACAGATCCGTCTCGATCGTCTCGTCATCTCGACGACGCAGTTGGTCACTTGGGCTAGCTTAGCCATGACTGTGCTGTTTCCGTGGCTTGCATGGTTGCTTGTCTCCGTCTCCGTCTCCCTCGTCGGCGCCTACCTCCTCGCGCACGACCGTCGGCGTGGCCTACCGCCGGGACCCCACCCGCTGCCCGTCATCGGCAGCCTCCACCTGCTGTGCGACCAGCCGCACCGCTCCTTCGCCAGGCTCGCCAAGATCCACGGCCCGCTCATGTCCCTCCGCCTGGGCGCGGTGACCACGGTGGTGGCCTCCTCCCCGGCCGTCGCCCGGGAGTTCATGCAGAGGCACGACGCCGTCTTAAGCAACAGGACCGTCCCAGACGCTCTAGGTGACCATGCCAAGAACTCGATGATCTGGCTGCCCAGCATCAACCCACGCTGGCCACCGAGCTGTTCGCGCCGCACAGGCTGGACGCGCTCCAGCACCTCCGGCGGGAGAAGGTGCAGGAGATCGTGGACCATGTCGGGCGGCTGGCGCGCCGGGGGCAGGCCGTGAACGTCGGCCGCGTGGCGTTCATCACCAGCCTAAACCTACTGTCGCGCACCATGTTCTCACGCGACCTGACCAGCCTCGACGACGACGACGGCGCGTCCAGGGAGTTCCAGGAGGTGGTGACGGACATCATGGAGGCCGTGGGCAGTCCGAACGTCTCCGACTTCTTCCCGCCGCTCGTGGCCTCCGACCTGCAGGGCTGGCGGCGGCGTTTGGCGAAGCTGTTCGCGCAGCAGCACCGGGTCTTTGATGAAGAGATCGACAGGAGGCTGCGTAGCCGCGACGCTGGTGAGCCCAAGAAGAACGACTTCCTCGACCTGCTGCTGGACGCCGCTGATGACGACGACAACACGGCGAAGCTGGATCGCGACACACTCCGTTCACTCTTCACGGTAAACCGTAGAGAGAAGATTTTTTATCATTGGGAAAGTTATAAAAGGACAACCGTGTCTCTCTCGGTCTCCGTAAAAAAAGAAAAATCAAATCCAAGGAAAATATGAGCAGTACCACAACTTTCTTTCTCTATAAAAAATAATATTCATAACTTTCTACTATTATTTAAAAAGTTACAAAGTTATATACACAACCTATTACCACTATATATATTCACAACTTTAACAATAAAACATTTTATAGAGCAGAACTTATTAGCTTAAGTTTTTATCATAACTTTTTTTATTCAATTTTTAGGTAATTTCATAGACAACTTTTACATTTTATGATAATAATTTTTTAACATAAATTTTCTGACACTATTTTTATAATGATTTTTACGAATAACATAACTTATACATATAAAAGTTATCATGATAAGTTACCTATAAAATTACATAAAAATATATTAAAAATTTATAGAAAAAGTTGTGATAATAAATTTTCTGTAGCAAAATGTTATACATAAAAAGTTTTTTTGTGCGATTTTGTAGCTTTATAAGCAATTATATTGATAAGATTGTTCCCCAAAATATTCTAGATAAAATTATGGGTATAAATTTGCACGTAGTAAATTATATATGTATAAGTTATATGTGTAACTTTGTCAGGTTGAAGTTATGCGTTGAAGTTTGTTCCTCAAGTTATACGTTGAAGTTGTTCATATGACTTTATAACTGATTTGAATCGAGTGAGAGTTCATCGTTTAGTGGAGTCATTTCTAACCGTCCATTGTTGACCATCTCATCCTCACCGATTTAGGTATTTATTGTTATTTGTGTTCTTGGCAACTTGGGGTCATACAAGGATTTTGATGATCACTTGCCTTATGATTGATAGCTTGTTGTCTTTTAAAGGTCGCCGTAATAGTTATGACCATGCTTAATTTGTCCTCTAGATGATAGCTTCTTGTGTTCTTGGGTCCTTATGAGGGTTGTCATCAAACTTACAATTTCAAATCGGAAGCATAATAATGTCTTAGCTATAAGATTGCAGAGGCACCATATAAACTTTAGGTTTTGCAAGAAAAAAATTGTAGGGTTATAGAACATCATAAATGTTGATTTGATCTCAAAGGTACATGACATGATAATGGATTAAAGAACTAAAGAATTTTAAAGAATTGCATGCATTTCTTGTTTAGTGTATCATCAACATTTCCTCTATATTTTTAGGATTTGTTTTCTGCTGGGAGTGACACAAGTTCTAGCACAGTAGAATGGGCAATGGCAGAGTTGCTTCAAAACCCAATTTCAATGGCTAATGCTTGCGATGAGCTTCCTACAGTTATTGGCTCAAGAAGAAACATTGAAGAATCTGATATTGGCCAGTTGCCCTATCTTCAAGCTGTGGTAAAAGAAACTTTTAGACTACATCCTTCTGTCCCATTGCTACCACGACGTACTCCGGTCGATACAAAAGTAATGGGGTACACCATTCCTAAAGGTTGCCGTATGTTCATAAATGTATGGGCAGTGGGTCGAAACAAAGAAACATGGCCTGAACCTGAGAAGTTTATGCCCGAGAGATTTGTGGGAAAGGCAATTGATCTAAGAGGTGGGGACTTTGATCTCATCCCATTTGGCGGAGGACGTCGGATCTGCCCTGGAATGCCGTTGGCAATTAGGATGGTGCATTTGCTTCTTGGGTCAATGTTAAATCAATTCACATGGAGGCTTCCAGTTGATATTGAAGGAAAAGGAGTTGACATGCATGAAAAATTTGGATTGACTTTAATCAAGGCTGTGCCTCTATGTGCTATGGCTACACCGATTTGACTTCTTTGTTTGAGGAAGAACAACAATTTGATTTTGTAAGTGATTGTACCGCAAATAATTTGTGTTGTTCAATGTATATATGGGATTTACTTGTTAATCTTATGTAAGATACTGGAGCAATAAAATAAAGAATAATTCAATCGCTCAAAGAATAAAGTGGGTATGAGGGATTTGGCAGAGGGAAAAACAGAAAGAAGAGTTCCTTTTGTTGCGCTTTTGAGGCTACTTTTGCTTCTCAAAAGATAAAAGCTAACAAAAGGGCTCAAAAGACAACTACTTTTCCCCCAAAATCAGCTTTCAGCTAGTTCACTTTTGGCAGTGGGTTGGAAGATGCTTTCTTGGGCTTTCGGTTTTCACAAGTTCAAAGAAATTACCCACAAAAACTCGTTATGAAGCGTACCGCTTTGTGTATTTCCTCTCTCCTAACGCTTTTCTATTACCGCCACCGAGGCATTGAACTCTCCGTCTCCATCACCCAGCACTGCCATCCTCGAAGCGCACCCAACAATAAGATCCCCTCCCTCCCGCGCGACTCCCTCCATGTTGGATCTGCTTGCTCGCGTGCCCAGCGGGCCAGTGGCCCTCTTTCCCTCACTGGCATGCCTCCCCTTGCTGGATTTGCTCGTCGACATGCCCTTTAGGTCGACGTCCCCTCACTGGCATCCAGCTGCGAGCAGGGTTCACTCATAAGTGGAAGAGGGAGAGAATTGAGTGGGGATCACATATGGGGTCCATTCGTCAGTGAGAGAGAGACAATTGAGTGGGGGATGATATGTGGCGTTCAATGGCGGGACCAGGATTTCAACTTTGGCTATTCCTACGTGGCATGTGGGTGATTGTAACTCATAGAAGCGTGTGTCATAAGTTTAGGTCTTGAACAAAATTACGAGTGAAATGCACACAAGGGCCTTCTGAAAAGTAAAAAACTATTATATGATTTGCGCTACCTTTTAGGAGTTCTGAAGAAATAAGAAAATACTTTAACTTGATTTCCATGTTGATAAGTGTTGGAACGTGTATATTTAGATTTGTCTTGAAAACATGATTGAAAGCGAGATATGATTTAGACTTATATTTGGTGGGACAACGTTGAGTCAATAGATAAGGGGATTGGAAAATGTATTATTAGATTTTGATTTGTAGAAAGAATGGAACATACTAATAAGCAAGAAACAACCGAGCCAACATAAAAAATGATGAAAAAATACACACGGGATAAGCTAGACAAAAAAAAACAGGAAAGAAATTTTTAGCTTTCTAATACCATGTATATATATATATATATATATATATATATATATATATATATATACTAAGAATACAAAAAAGATTGGAGGAATACCTAGGAATACAACTGTATCCGCCAGTGGTGGGGTTGGGTCCACTCAATAGTTTTTTCAAAAACCACAGCTACGCAACCAAATAACATTCGGATTTCTCACAATCCATAGCTCACAACTACTTTTTCATAAGCAGCAACTCAAACAAACGGGCCCTTAACATTCTTTTAATATGCATAACACCCTCAACTTTATCCCTCCCTTTTTTGTTGCACACAATGTATTGTCATCCACGTCCCTGGTGGTCTCCCTACAAACACTGCTCCTTCCGGGGACTTCTCACTACATGCCACTTGGTTCATGCAACCAAACATAGCCTTACTCTCACGCACTATGCCTTCTCTCTGTGTGGTTCATCCAAGTCCATTCTCCCAATCCTCCGGCTCCACTTATCTACCGTGCATATAAGGGCACGGACATCAGAGACCTCACGTGTACGACACATAGAACTACGTACCATACCTTTGTTTTTTTTTGTTCCTACTGCTCTCGAGTTGCTCTATTTCAAGCTTCTATGCACATATATAGGAGTTGGAAGTGCAGCTCTCTGAAACCTCCACCTATTTGCAACACCTTGCTCAAATCAGATTTTTAGGGAGTATGAGAATGTGCATGACCGCTCATGTTTGTCTTCTTCCTATGACCAGTACCTTTGCTTTGTCTACTTCCTATAATGGTTGATCATGGAACTGCACTATGAATATCTTTCTGCACCACCTGCGGTTGATTACTTCATGCATCTCACTATGTCAACTAGTGAGGATGGCGCCACTTGTGCATTGGACACTATGGTGATTATGATTAAGTATAATCTTTTGCACGGTCCAAACTCACTCTCGACTAACACTAAATTGAACATGAGCATCATAACATGTCCTTGTACTAGCATTTTCTTTCAAAGTGGCATTTGTGATGAATGATTACCTCGTTGTCCTTGGTTACTGCAGATAAATAGTGGCTCAGGTGGCGTAGTGCCATGTCTTGAAGAATCTAAGATACTGACATGGTTGAATTTAATTTGGTGGTATCGCCATCATAGCTGAGGACATGCATGGAAAAGCATCCATGACATGCTCGATGACAGAGGCCGAAGATGTTCATAACATAGCCGGTTAGGAGCGTTGTTGCGGCTTCGGCTCCGGCTCCGCGCGGGAGGAATGCGCGGCTCTTTCCTGGGATATGCATGCATCACACAGAAGGATACTTACGTCCTGCGGTCGCCGCAGCATGCAGAAATGGGAAACCACAACGGCTGCACAGCCGCACAGGAATCAGGTCAGCGTACAAGGCGAGTGCGAGAATTTTCTTCTCCCTTTCCCTGAGATCTCGCTTAGTCATCCTATCTTGGTGGTGGAGCTTTTCCTACTCTTTAGATGCAACCAACTGAGAGCCGAGTACACCGTACGAGCATGCCCTGCCCTTAGTGGTTTTGCATCGATCCATGGAGATGGAGATGGAGATGGAGAGGGACTGGGCGTCCCTTGAGCGAGGACTGCTACGTAACATCTTCACCCGCCTCCCGAGCGACGTCGACGCCGTCAGCTTCCGCGGCGTGTGCCCCGGCTGGCGAGTCGCAGCAGGCGCCGGCGTCCCTGTGCCGCGGCCATGGTTCATCTTGACCCCTGCCGACAAAGGCGGGCCAGCTGCAGGTCACGCTTTTGTGCGGCCCGTGGATCGCCGCCACCTCACCCGCATCAGGTCCGCCGTCCGCGTGGAGTCCGCCGCCGCCGCCGTCACTGGAGGAGGATGTCCTCCTGCTCCTCCCGCCTGCGTGAGGGGCACGTCGCGGGGCTGGCTCGCCGTGAACGAAGGCGAGCGCCTCCTCCTCAGGGACCCAATCTCCCGCTCCGAGATCCCGCTGCCGCCCGCCTTCGACGCCGCCGCCGGCTACCAGCTGTTCGACATCTTCCTCTCCGACGACCCTCTCGCCGCGCCCGGCGGTTGGACGGCGTTCGCCTTCTTCAGGTGGGGCAACGGCGACGTCTGTACCAACACCTACACCTACAACTACAACCACAACCCGGGAGACGTGCTCGCCTTCTGCCGTCCCGGCGACGCCGAGTGGACGCGAGTTGATCCGGACAACAACGACGGCCTCCAGCTGCAGGGCCATGGCCAGCAGCAGACGCGCCTCATCTACCGGGGGCTCGAGTTCTTCGGGGGCCGACCGTACGTGCTCCTCGCAAAACCCAACGCCAGCAAGCTCGCCATCTGCGACATCGAAGCCCGGAGGCTTGTGGTGAGCTCGGTAAGGATATTTGAGTCGTCGAGCTGGCAGCAGGAGTGCCTGGTGGAGTGCGGCGGCGACCTCCTAGTCGTGCAGGTGGCAAAGCGCGACGAGTACATGCCGCCGCCGTGCCCGTGCTACTACTTCCCCGGCGGCAGGCACTGCTTCGAGAGGCACAGGGTCCGGTACTATGCCAAGGCGTTCAAGATCCGGTTCGACGCGGGCGGCGGCGGCATGCCAGTGGCGTCGGAGGCGGTGGCGAGCACCGGCGACTACGCCGTGTTCGTGGCGCCGCGGGGCCACGCGTTCGCGCTCCCGGCGAGCGGCTTCCCCACCGTCAGGGCAGGCTGCGTCTACTGCTTTGCTGTCAACTATACCAGGAACGTGCAAGGGATGGTCGTCATTGATCTCCTGCCGGATCCCACTCGGGCTCGCCGTGATAAGTTCGTCCGGGAGCTGCCCCTCGCCGGAAACTGGCACATACTGTCTTGGTTTTGCCCTCGCTACTACTAGAACGATGGACTTTTCCCAGTGTTTCTAAATAATAGTAAAACACTAACATTAGTTATAACACATGGAAATTGTCACTATGAGACATTTACTAGGAAAAGTTTGTACTAAATTTTAACTACCAAAACACTAGGAGAACTCCACATTATTAGGAGAACTTTTAGATTGTGGTAGTGCGCCGAGTGTTGGATACCACGCAGGTGCTGGATGCATGGCCTTCGTAATGCTTTCCCTTTTTTCATTTTTTAATTAGAAATTAGAAATACTACTGCTCTAGTTTCGTCTTCGAAATCATTTCGTTTAGAATGTTCTTTTTTCAAATAATTTATTATCGTGCTCGTGCACAAATCAACCCTTGTTTTTTTTCGATTCCTTCGGTAATTCAATAAGCATACAGGCCCAGCAAAGTCAGGTAATGCACAACCAGATTTTGGTTAGATAATGCACAACTAAAACGCCTACAAACAGATTTGGCAGTGCCACGATAGTCATGAGATGTGGTAAGTCCAATTAAGTGAGCGTCATATTTTATGAATTATTTATTGTAGTCTGTTTGACAAGATTCATCGTATGATATATTGAGATGTCTACGGACCAAGTATGACCATCATTCCCTACCGCATTCTTTTCTATCACCCGGTTTTTGGGAGCATATAAGCCTACCAAAGTCGGACAATGCACAACCAAAGAAACATACAACCAGATCTTGGTTGGATAATGCATGGCCAAAGAAGCCTATAACCAGATTTTGGCTAGATAGCCGGGTTAGACAGCTTAATCGTGTAGGGTTCCAACTCCTAGCCCCCTTCTCTTCCTTCTTGTACTCGTCGGCGGCAAGGAGCACAGATCTTCCCTTTAGATGGATCTAAAATTTGTTTTAAGTTTTATTTCCAAGGCTCGCATGGGCCTTTTCACGGGTGCCATTGTAGGTTTGTGGACTCCATTTCTCCATCATCCTCGCTGTCATTATTCGCCACAGCGGCATGCCGTGATGCCGACAATGACTTTAAGATCATCTTCGCCTTCGGTGGTGAGATCTCAGTAAAGTCATGTCCCTTTGACCACCGCCCCGATTTAGAAAACCAAACGTTTGGTTTCCTTCCATAACGAGAGCCTGAACTAGACGATGCATCATTGGGTGACTCATCGCAATTATTCAGAAATTCAATCTCCCAACTTCATGAACAACATACAAAGTTTTCAAGATCTACAGAAGTCAGACAACACTACACACATTCTAGTAAATCAGACAAAAAATGTTCAATGTTGCTCAACTACTTTCTCTCACAGAAATTCCCTGCACATTACTGAATGTCCCATACCATAGGCCCTCTCCGATGTATCCTAGGTGACTGCAATGGGTAATACACAACAAATGTTTCCGAGCACCATGCTTACACATTCGCTCTATGTGTCCGCCAAGGCATTTGTGACAAATCATCTTGTGACAAACTAAAATGTAAATACTACAACAAAGGGAGAAACTATTTTCCAGGCGCCTGAAAATTCATTTGTTGTTCAGGTGATAGATCTCAACCGTTGGATGAGGATCCAACGGCCTCAGCCCTTTCTTCTTTCTCACGCGCTGAAAGGATCAAGATGCCCAAGAGGGGGGGGGGGTGAATTGGGCTCTTTTTAATTTCTAAACAAGAATTAAACCTATAAAGAGCCAATTAACCCCCTAGTGCCTACCGCTTGTGTGTCCTAGCTAGAAAGCGGTAACAAGGCAATGGAAAACGAAAACTTCCTACACAATTCTAGTATGAATTGAAAGACAAGTGCGGAAAGTAATGTGGTAATAAAGGCTAGGGAAAGAGATGCTTGACACGGCGATGTTTTGCCGAGGTATCGAGGAGTCGACACTCCCCCTAGTCCTCGTTGGAGCACCTCGCAAGGTATAGCTCCCACTCAATCCCGCGCAAGGGATGAGTGCTCTCTACGGGCTGATTCTTCGCTACTCCGGCTCGGTGAATCGCCCACAACCGATCACAACGTCGATGGAGAAGGGCCGCCGACAATCTTCCGACGATCACCTTCCTCCGAGCACCACCGGACCGTCTAGGTGATGTCGATCACCAAGAGTAACAAGCCTCGACCTTCGCTTGACTCACTCAAGCTTCACAACTAGAGGATGCACACTTGAACTCTTGGATGAACTAGAGAGAGGATGGATGGATTCGCGAATCACTCTCTCTCTCTAGGGTTCTTGCTCTCTTCCCAACCTTCTCAACACACTCAGCAACTCAAATGAGCAAAGGCAAGGTGGGAGAGAAGTGGGAGGGGCTATAAATAGACCCTCTGAAAACTGCCTCGGGCTGGCATTTTAAGTTGGCGACGGACGGTCCGTCGCATGCCCAACGGCTAGTTTCTGTTCATAGTTGAGGCGACGGACGGTCCGACGCCTCTTTCTAACGGCTAGTTCTGACACACTGTTCCCAGCGACGGACGCTACGTCACTGGGCGACGGACGCTCAGCCACAGCGTCCGACGCTAAATTTTGGCTAGGGTTGAAAAACACCCTCTCTGGAAGGTCGACGGACGCTCTTCGCAGCGTCCGACGCCTGGCCGACGGACAGTGTCCGACGCACCCTGAAAAACTTAGCCAGAAAACAACCTCTCTGGAAGGCCGACGGACGCTGTGGACTCAACCACCCAGCGTCCGGCGCCTTTGTCCGACGCGACGGACAGCGTCCGGCGCCCCTGCCAGGAGCGTCCGACGCCCAGAAAATAATTTTGACAACTCCGTTTTTCGTCGCGATGAATATGGAAGTTGTTCTAGGCTATCTTACGGTCACCATAGGCTTGCTTAGAGCTAAGGAAGTCAAGTGTGCACCACACCTAAACATGAAGCTTTCCTAAGTCAAGCTACTAGTCTCAACCCCTCTTAATAGTACGGTCAAAGGTAAAAAGAGAAGCCCTATCTAATTCTAAGTGTCCTTCATCTCCTTATGGCACTTAGCCTATCATTCTAGGGTCTTCATCATGTCTCCTTAAAAACCGAAACGATATCCATCTTGGGGGCTAAGTGATGACCCTTATAGCCCATTCTCCTTGATCACTATGGCTAAGCTACGCATAGCCTCTGCAAAACACATGTTAGCCATAATAATCTCTAATTGTCGTTAATCACCGAAACCAACTAGGGCCATGATTCTTCAATCTCCCCTTTTTGGTGATTGACGACAATAGAACCTCGAGTATGGATAAGAGTTTTGGTTAAGATTCAAGGGTGACTTGGAATGGTTGAGCAAGGGTTAGTAAAATGGTAATGAAGCATACTTGCTCACCCAAGCCAAATCACAAAACATGGTACTCATGGATATGAATTAAAAAACAGTACCTCATGATATTCTCAAGGATGTATCGGAGTAAAGCGCGGAAGCTCAAATATCGTTAAATAAGGAGATATATCATGAACCATGAGACAACTCATAAGATGTATTAGAGAAAAACAAGAGTTTGTCACATGCAACCATATATACATCAACCATCATCACATCACACATATAGACAAATGCATAAAAGTAGACATGATGAAAGAGTACGGGGATATAAAGCATACAAAGATCTAAATCCCTCCCCCTATCTCTATACTCGACCCTCTCTCCCCCTTTGGCGTCTAGCACCAAACACTAAGAGTCTGGGGCTGGAGAAGAAGGCGAAGTAGCGGCAGCTCTGCGATCCAGCATGATGAAGTCCTGAAGATCGGACTCGTCTGACTCATCTGACACGGGCTCTGCCGGTGTAGGTGCAACTGGTGTGGTCTCTGAAGCTGTCACTGGCACCGCTGGAGCTGTGGTCTCAACTGACTCCCCCTGAGGCTCTGCTGGTGCCTCTGACGGTCCTGCCTCAGTGGTAGCGGGCCTGGGGGCCCGACGAGTGAAAACTCGAGGCGAGGGGGACGGTGTCACTGCAAGTGCCACTAGGGACACTGCTGCTGCAACCTCTGCAGGCTGAGTCTGACCGGGAGAGGACACTGCCACTGTAACCTCATCTGCTAAGGATATGGCATCCGTCTGAACGGCAGCTGGAGGTGTGGTGACTGTCTGTGCCGACTGCTCAGGTGCGATCTCCGACGATGCAACTGAGGACTGGTGAGTGCCTGTCGCCGGAGGATCCACTGCAGTCTCTGGAGCTGGTGTGGCCTGCTGAGGTGCTCCTGGGGAGTCTTCTCCCATGATCTCAAGATATGAAGCTGACAGATCTCGCGAGGCCTCTGCTAGAGTAGTTCCCCAGGTAGGAGTGAATCCCGTCTGGAACTCTCCGGGTGAAGCTATCCATGAGGACACCTGGGTCCTCGGAGTCTGGTACTCTGGAGAAGCTGCTGGCTGGAAGGGAGGTGTAGCTGGTGCCTGACTCTGCTGTCCTCTGGACGGTAACGCTGGAGTGGGCACCACAACTACTGGAGGCTGCGGTGGTGGAGAAGTGAACTGCTGCTGCTGAGAGACTTCGGGCAACTGGAACTGAGGCGTGGAGGTCTGCTCGGAGCTAGAGGCCAGAAGACGCTCAAGTAGAAGTGTCTGAGTCTTCTGAATCTCTGCCTGCTGCAGCTGATAGGCTAGGAACTGGCGCTGGAACTCATCCTGCCTAGCCTGTGTCTGAGCCTGAGCTGCCAGCTGCTGCTCAATGAGTCTCCGTAGGTCTGCAGCCTGTCGTCTCTGCTCCTCTGCCTGGCGAGATTGCTCCTCCTGCATCCTCGAGAGTATAGTAAGCAAGGTAGCCTCTGAGGAGCTGGAGCCTGCAGCTGGAGCTGCTGCAGCTGTGCCTGACCCACCTGCCTCGTGGTCATGTGTCATCGGTGTATACTCGTGCACGGGCTGGTAGTCCTCGTCAGAGCTGTCAGAGTCGAGATCCTCTCTAAATACTGTCTCTGCAGCTGTATCGAGCTCGGCATCCAAATCAGCTAGCTCGGCCTGAGCAATCTGCTCAACTGTCGCATCAGTGACCTCGGCGGACTGTGGTGGCACTCCGACCTGCCTGGTGCTTGTTCTGTAGGCTCTGCTGGGGCGAGGCAACTGTCCATGGGCCACAAGCTGGCTCATCGAGTAGACTGGAAACTCAGTAGCTGACCTTGTGAGGGTGACTCTCATAACACCTGACCCGGTCTTGGCAACTATCAGATATGAGATCCAATGGGCGAACTGTAACTGCCAATGACCTCTGAACCCAGCAGCTATGATATCCTCGAGCTCGCTCACTATCAAATCCCAGAGATCGAACTGCTCTTTCCGAACAATGTGAGCTAGGAGCCAAAGCTGAAGACGAGTGATAGTATCCGTAGCTCCAATCCTGGGTAGAATAGTCCGTCTGAGAACCTCGTGGAGGATCCGAGCCAGAGGAGTGAGGTCACATGGCGTACGGCTTGAACCCTCAGTGAACGGCTGCTGAAAGCACGGACTGACAAAGTCTGTGGATCGCACTATACCATCGTGAGGTCTGCGAGGGGCCTCCTGATCCCCATAGCAGAGACTGTGGATCCTGGTAGGTGAAGACCCGAGGTGAAAGAGCTCTCTGAACCTGGCAGCTGTAACCCTGAAGTCACGTCCCTGATATGCGAAGTGGAGGAACTCGTGATCAGGTGAGATCCACAGAGAGGCATAGAACTGGTAAACCCACTCCTTCTGATATGCTCCTGAGCGTCCCATCAAGTCTGTCAAACCCTGGATGTACTGGAGATGCTGCAGGATCTCTGGACCACTGACCCCCTCAATCTGAGAAGATGGGCACACCCTGTGGGCCCTGAGAGGAGCATCGGTGTCAACGTATGCTCTGTAGAAGTCCTCGTGCACTGTAGTGTAGAACTTACGTCCGGCACGGGGGTCTCGCTGCGGTGGAAACCAAGTCTGGAAGTCAACGAATCGAAGCTGCTGGACTTGCTTCGCTGTAAGTACTCTGACCTGGTGCCTCACTGGGTCTGGGAGTCTGGGTCCTGGAGGGCTAGGTGGTGCACCTGAGCCTCGGGAACGGGTGACTCGATGACTCATCAGCTCTCCAATAGTAGAGTGGCCCGCAACCTCTGTCGGCTCAGTCGTTGGGACTGGCTCTGTCGCTGGTGCCTCTGTAGCCTCGACGGGCTCTAACACTGGAGGTGGAGGGGACTCACGACGCGCTCCACGGTGAGGCGAGAGCCTCAAGCCGGCGCGACCTCCTCCTCGCTCAGCTATCTCGGCGGCCTCTGCCACTGCTAGAGCGGCTACCGAGTCTGGATCCATCGCTGGCCTCTTGCGCTTCCGAGAGATTACTTTCTGCTTGCCCTTCCCGCGGTCAGTGGGTGGACGCGGTGGAGGTGGAGGGTCACCGCCACTGCCGGGAACGGGACCTGCATTCTTTGTCCGTGCCATATCTCAACAATCAAACCACAAGATCACTGTCCCAACTGTCACTGAAACCACTGACAAACCTCAGAAACAAACAGCTGAAAGAGTGGCATGCTGGCCCTGGACTGTCCTCGCGAGGCTTTGCCTCGATCCGTACTCGCGGGCTTTGCCCCGAGTTATCTGACACTGCCGACTGTCTGATTCTCTGATGAACTGATCAACTGACCCTGCTCGTCAGAGATAGATAAAGATATATAAACCATAAGCAATTAACTAGAGGTAAGGATCTATTAGAAGCATGAAAATAGGAAAGAATAGATCGTGAAAGGTCCAACTGTCATACCTCGAATCGCTGACCAAAAGGAAAGAAGATGAGAATTTCCCCGATCAATCAACCGCGAACCACAATCCGCAATTCAATCCGCACTCTAATCAAGGTAGAGAGATGAAAGGTTTAGGATTGGCAAGGTGACAAAGAGTGAGGGGGATGATGTACAAACTAGAGGGGAAAAGAAACATAAGATTTGATTTTCACCTTGAATCGCAAAGGAGATAAGCCGACCTCCAACAAGGAGAGATCCTCGGCCTAGCGGGACTCCTGCTCGGCTGGGATGGAGCAGGGAATCAGAAGCAGTGCAGGGCTTTAGCGCGAGGTTGAGGTGAAAGCACGGTGGCGGCGACGCTGAGTGAAGTCTCACGGCAGCAGGGTTGCTGGGTGGAGCAGGGGCGAAGTGGAGGCGAACGGCGGCGCTGGGGTGCGGCGGCGCAGGGGAAGGATCCCGCGGCGGCGCAGGGGAGAGCTTGGTGGGGAGGCTCAACGGCGACGAGGAACGGTGGCTAGGGTTTGGGAACGAGTCGCGGCGGCGGACTGAAGCGAACGGATGAAACAGAGAGGAGATCGGGGTTTTCAAAAAAAAATTCGCCGATAAGTTCGCGACGGACGCTCCGACGCGGAGCGACGGACGCTCCGTCGGTATGCGATGGACGCTCGGGGAGCGTCCGACGGCATCGTCCGTCGGGCTTCCAGAGCCGATTTGAAACGCCCAGTCACATTGACCGCGACAGACGCTCCGCGACGGACGCTTGGGAGAGCGTCCGTCGCCCTTTTAGCGGGCAACTTTGATCTCCGGACGATCGCGACGGACGCTGAGGCAATTGACACCGAGCGTCCGTCGGCAGCGTCGGACGCCTTAAAAATAGAATTTTTCAAATTTTCTTTTTGCGTCTTTCTCCCAACCAAGTTCCAATCCCAATAAGATCCAAATAACACTTGATTGGACTTGATATGAGAACCATCTCTCAAACACTCATTTTCAAATAGTTTGCCGTAGGCTTAAATTTAGTTTTTAGCTCAAAAATATTCGAATGGAAGCGCCAAGGAGAACTCATATGGCCACAAGAGGGGTAGTTGAGTGATTTGAGCTTGAAATGCTCCCCCTAAGTGGATTATCATAAAGGATGCTCAAGAAACTTAACCAAAGAGAAAGGGCAAACAACACACATGCATATGCTATGCAATACAAAAAGTGAATCTAGGTTGCTTGCAAGTTTGAACCGCGGTTAAGCTTTGTCACACGCTTTGAGGGCGGTTATCTTAACCGCGTTAGCCAAGCCTATGTGCATTACCATATTAAACAGTTATATTACATATGAATGCATGGTTCACACAAGATCATCTTTTAGTGAAATTAGAGTGATCAAGCACATTTAACTCGCTTCTCAACCTACAAAAGGTTGTTTCATCGAGTGGTTTAGTGAAGATATCCGCCAATTGCTCTTCGCTCTTAACTCCAACTAGTGTTATGTCTTTCCTAGCCACATGATATCTAAGAAAGTGATGGCGAATATCTATGTGCTTGGTGCGAGAGTGTTGAACCGGGTTGTTTGCAAGCTTTACGGCGCTTTCATTATCACACAAGAGTGGAACTTATTTTAAAAACACGCCGTAATCAAAGAGTGTTTGGGTCATATATAAGATTTGTGCACAACTTGCTCCCATGGCAATGTATTCCGCCTCGGCGGTTGACAATGCCACACTATTTTGCTTCTTTGAGGACCAAGAAACAAGAGATCTTCCTAGCATGTGGCACCCGCCGGAGGTACTCTTCCTATCAACCTTACACCCGGCGTAATCCGAATCGGAATAGCCAACTAGTTGGAAGGGAGCTCCTTTGGGATACCAAAGACCCATGCTAGGGGTGTGCCTTAAGTACCTAAGGATTCTTTTAACCGCACAAAGATGCGACTCCTTAGGGTTTGCTTGAAACCTAGCACACATACACACACTAAACATGATATCTGACCTAGAAGCGGTGAGGTAAAGTAAACTACCGATCATAGAACGATAAAGAGTTTGGTCGATCGGTTTACCTGCCTCATCGAGATCGAGATGCCCATTAGTAGGCATTGGGGTCTTGATTGGCTTGCAATCCTTCATTTTGAATTTCTTGAGCACATCATAAGTGTACTTCTCTTGAGATATGAAGGTGCCCTCCCTCAATTGCTTCACTTGGAAGCCTAGGAAGAAGGTTAGCTCGCCAATCATCGACATCTCGAACTCCTTGGACATCAATGCACCAAATTCCTTGCTATGACCTTGGTTTGTTGACCCAAATATAATGTCATCGACATATACTTGGCAAACAAAGATCTCTCCATCTAGCACCTTGGTGAAGAGTGTGGTATCCACTTTCCCGATCTTGAAGCCCTTCTTGAGTAGGAAGTCCCTTAGCCTCTCATACCAAGCTCTTGGAGCTTGCTTCAATCCATAGAGTGCCTTGGACAACCTATACACATGATTAGGACAATTTGGGTCTTCAAACCCGGGAGGTTGTGAGACAAAAACAAGTTCATTAATGAAACCATTAAGAAAGGCACTCTTCACATCCATTTGAAAAAGTTTCATTTTATGGTGTGAAGCATATGCCAAAAGGATACGAATGGCTTCTAGTCTTGCAACCGGTGCAAAGGTCTCCCCAAAATCCAAGCCTTCAACTTGGGAGAACCCCTTTGCCACCAATCTTGCCTTGTTTCTCACAACCACGCCTTGATCATCTTGCTTGTTCCTAAACACCCACTTGGTGCCAATGATTCTTGCTCCTTTGGGCTTTTCTACTAGTGTCCACACTTCGTTCCGGGTGAAGTTGTTCAACTCTTCGTGCATGGCGTTCACCCTATCCGGATCCGCAAGTGCATCCTCCACACTAGAAGGCTCAACAAAGGAAACAAAGGAGTGATGTTCAACATAAGAAGCAAGTTTAGATCGTGTTGTTACCCCCCTTGATGGACTCCCTATGATGAGGTCTTGAGGATGTGCTTGAAGCATAGGTGTAGATCTTCTATTTATCTCTTGAGGAGGAGGTTGCGGTGCTTCAACATTGCTTGCTTTGGCCTCGGCTTCATCTTGAGGGATGTGAGTGTCTTCTTGAGCTTCCCTCACTTGATCTTCTTCATCAACTTGAGGCGTGTGAGGTGGAGAAGGATCTTGATTTGCTTCATCTTCAACTTCTTCCACCTCTTGTGGGTTGATAGCACCAATTGGCATGTTCTTCATTGCCTCCCTCAAGGGTTCATCACCTACATCATCAAGATTTTCATGCTCTTCTTGAGAGCCATTAGTTTCATCAAACTCCAAGTCATACGTTTCTTCAACTAAGCCCGGTGGCTTTGTTAAATACACGGTATGCCTTGGATTTAAGTGAATACCAAACTAAGAAACATCTTCTTTGGAACTTGCCCAAGTGTTGGCGCTTCTTGTAGATGTACACTTTGCAACCAAACACTCGGAAAAAGGATATATCCGGTTTCTTTCCATTCACAAGCTCATAGGGGGTCTTCTTGAGAAGCCTTTGGACAAATAGCCGGTTAGCCGCATAGCATGCGGTGTTGATTGCTTCGGCCCAAAACTTCTCGGGGGTGTTGTATTCATCAAGCATTGATCTTGCAAGTGTGATAAGTGTCCGGTTCTTCCTCTCTACTACACCATTTTGTTGAGGAGTATAGGTGGCGGATACTTCATGCTTGATTCCAACTTCATCACAATAGTCTTCAATCTTGGTGTTCACAAACTCGGTCCCATTGTCACTTCTTATCTTCTTGATCTTCACATCAAACTCATTTTGGGCTCTAGTTGCAAACTTCTTGAATATTGATTGAGTTTCTCCCTTGTCTTGAAGAAAGAACACCCAAGTGTATCTAGAGTAGTCATCAACTACCACCAAACAAAAGAGATTGCCGCCAAGGCTAGCATAGGTGGTAGGTCCAAATAGATCCATGTGGAGTAGCTCTAAAACTCTTGAGGTTGACATGAAAGCTTTGGTTGGATGAGTGTTTGCTACTTGCTTGCCGGCTTGACATGCACTACAAAGTTTGTCTTTCTCAAACACCACATCCTTCACACCTCTAACCAATTCCTTCTTGACAAGCTTCTTCAAAGTTGACATTCCCACATGTGCTAATCTTCTATGCCATAGCCAACCCAAATAACTCTTGGAGAAAAGACATGTTTGCAAACTAGCTTCATTTGAGGTGAAGTCCACTAGGTAGAGATTGTTGTGCCGAAACCCTTTGAATATCAATGATGAATCTTCAATTTTGGACACAACTACCTCATTTGGAGTGAAGAGACATCGGAAACCAAGATCACATAGTTGTCCCACCGATAGCAAGTTGAAGCTCAATGATTGTACTAGCAAGACATTTGATATTGATTGATCATTTGAGATTGCCACTTTGCCTAGACCTTGCACTTTGCCTTTTGAATTGTCCCCAAAGGTAATTTTGTCTTGCCCTTCACAATCTTCCTCAAGTGTGGTGAACATCCGGGAGTCACCGGTCATATGTTGAGTGCATACACTATCAATCACCCAATGACTTCCACCGGTCTTGTAGTTCACCTACACACAAGCAACTTGGAGTTAACCTTGTTGTTTGGGAACCCACACTTGGCGAGGTCCCATAGCCTTGTCCACCAACTCCTTAGCAACCCATAGCACTTTGGGTTTATTCTTCATCTTTGGACCGAGAAATACAACTTGAGGTCTACCCTTAGAGTCTTTGTTGATGATGAAGTGTGCATCATGAGCGAAAGGCCTTATGTGCTTGGGCAAGGTCTTGGGAGGTGGAGTCTTGCATTGGGATTGAAGGTGACCCTCTTGACCACATCCAAAGCACTTCTTGGATTTGAGCTTTGGTGTGTCATAGTTGCTTCTCATAGCCTTGTTTTTGTAATAGTTCTTGTCTTCTATCTTGACCTTGGCCTTCATGATTTGGTTTTCCTTGAACCCAATGCCGGTCTTGTCGGTCTTCATGATAGTGTTCATCAAGAGCTCACTTTGAAGATTGTGGCCCTTGGTGAACTTCTCCAATCCACTTGTAAGCTTGATCTTCTCAACCTTGAGCTTTGCATTTTCCTCTTTGAGAGACTTGATCAAGGTCATTGCATCTTTGTCATCTTGTTTGGCCGACTTGATAGTGAGTGGCTTGTTTGCCTTGAGGTTGATTAACTCTTCCTTGAGCTTGGAGTTTTCTTGCCTCATCTTCACATAGTCATCATGCTTGTCGGCCTCAACTACCTTCTTGCCCTTGCACTTAGCATTTTGCTCACTAGCAACTTCATCAAGCAAGTCCTCACAAGAAGTAGCTATATCACACTTAACAACCGGGTTAATAGCAACATGTGTAGCAAGATCATTTGAAAGCAATTCATTAGCTATCACAAGTGTGCCATGTTCATTTTTAACTTGGTTGTAGTCATCTTTTAGCAAGTTATATCTTGATTGGAGCTCTTGTGTTGACCTCTCAAGCTTATCATGTTTCTCATTTGCTTGCTTGAGTGAGGCTTTGAGCTCCTAGTGCTAGATGAGAGAGATTTGTTCTCAAGCTTCAATTCATCATTAGCACTAGTCAAGTCATCAAGCTTAGGATGCAAGTTACTATTGGCTTTTTCTAGTGATTCACTTTTGCCTTTATACTTCCTAATGAGCTTAGTGTATTTATTGCAAATTTCAATTAGCTCATCATAGGAAGGTGCCTCAAACTCATCATCACTATCATCACTAGAGCTAGCCTCATCATCACTATCCTCTTTTTGTACCTTTTTGTCACCTTTAGCCATGAGGCATAGGTGTGTAGAGGATGAACCCGGAGATGATGGAGGGGGTGGCGGTGGAGTAGATGAACTAATCACCAAGGCGGCCACCTTCTCTTCTTCACTTTCATCTCCGGATGAGTCACTTGAGTCTTCAATGTCGGTGAGCCAATCACCAACAATGTAGGCTTTGCCATTCTTCTTCTTCTTGTGGAAGTTGAAGTTCTTCTTCTTTTTGAATGGTTTGTCATCCTTCTTCTCCTCATCACTTGACTCAACCTTGTTGCCCTTGTTGTACTTGAAATTGTTGTTAACTTTCTTGTTCTTGTACTTGTCTTTCTTTTCTTCGGGGCAAGCATGAGCCAAGTGTCCAAGTTTGCCACAATTGTAGCAATCCATCTTGGAGAGGGGCTTTCTTGAAGAGCTTGTGAAGAATTTTTTCTTCTTTGAGTCAAACTTGACTCCATTCTTGCTTAGCTTCTTCAACATCTTGGTTGTTTTCTTCACCATGAGAGCGAGATCATCGTCATCATCATCATCGCTTGTGCTCTCATACATGACTTGCATCTTGTGCTTCTCCGAGGAGGATGCCTTGAGTGCCAAGTCCTTCTTTTCCTCCTTCTCTTTTTCTTTCTTCTTGGAGGAGGAAGATGAGCCACCATCACCAATCTTCATGTACATCTCATGGGCATTGATCTTGCCCAAAATTTGTGTTGGTGTAGCGGCGGAGAGATCTCCTTGGTGAAGCACCGTGACGATGTGGCCATACTTCTCAATGGGCAAGACACAAAGAATCTTGCGTACCACATCGGCCGGTTCCATTTGGTTGAGACCGAGCCCATTCAATTCCTCTACAATAATGTTGAGACGTGAGTACATTTCATTTGCATTTTCATTTGCATGCATAGAGAAAGAATTGAGCTTAGCCATAACCAAGTGATAGCGTTCTTCACGCTCACTCTTTGTGCCTTCGTGAAGTGCACAAATAGTGGTCCACAACTCAAATGCGTCTTTGGCATTACGCACTCGGTTGAAGACATCCTTGCTAATGCCACGAAAGAGTATGTTCTTTGCCTTGGCATTGTGCTTCTCAAAGTTAAGGTCCTCCGCGAAGAGAGTACCTCCCTTTGTGGCGGCTTGGAGCACGCCCATGTCAACGGCCTCTAAATAGGCCTCCATACGAACTTTCCAATAAGGAAAGTCGTCTGCATCGAACATGGGAGGTGGTCCATCCCCATGGGACATCTTGCTCTAGGCGGTGAAGCCTAATTTAGAGCAACCTTGCTCTGATACCAATTGAAAGGATCAAGATGTCCAAGAGGGGGGGTGAATTGGGCTCTTTTTAATTTCTAAACAAGAATTAAACCTATAAAGAGCCAATTAACCCCCTAGTGCCTACCGCTTGTGTGTCCTAGCTAGAAAGCGGTAACAAGGCAATGGAAAACGAAAACTTCCTACACAATTCTAGTATGAATTGAAAGACAAGTGCGGAAAGTAATGTGGTAATAAAGGCTAGGGAAAGAGATGCTTGACACGGCGATGTTTTGCCGAGGTATCGAGGAGTCGACACTCCCCCCTAGTCCTCGTTGGAGCACCTCGCAAGGTATAGCTCCCACTCAATCCCGCGCAAGGGATGAGTGCTCTCTACGGGCTGATTCTTCGCTACTCTGGCTCGGTGAATCGCCCACAACCGATCACAACGTCGATGGAGAAGGGCCGCCGACAATCTTCCGACGATCACCTTCCTCCGAGCACCACCGGACCGTCTAGGTGATGTCGATCACCAAGAGTAACAAGCCTCGACCTTCGCTTGACTCACTCAAGCTTCACAACTAGAGGATGCACACTTGAACTCTTGGATGAACTAGAGAGAGGATGGATGGATTCGCGAATCACTCTCTCTCTCTCTAGGGTTCTTGCTCTCTTCCCAACCTTCTCAACACACTCAGCAACTCAAATGAGCAAAGGCAAGGTGGGAGAGAAGTGGGAGGGGCTATAAATAGACCCTCTGAAAACTGCCTCGGGCTGGCATTTTAAGTTGGCGACAGACGCTCCGTCGACTAGGCGACGGACGGTCCGTCGCATGCCCAACGGCTAGTTTCTGTTCATAGTTGAGGCGACGGACGGTCCGACGCCTCTTTCTAACGGCTAGTTCTGACACACTGTTCCCAGCGACGGACGCTACGTCACTGGGCGACGGACGCTCAGCCACAGCGTCCGACGCTGAATTTTGGCTAGGGTTGAAAAACACCCTCTCTGGAAGGTCGACGGACGCTCTTCGCAGCGTCCGACGCCTGGCCGACGGACAGCGTCCGACGCCTGGCCGACGGACAGCGTCCGACGCACCCTGAAAAACTTAGCCAGAAAACAACCTCTCTGGAAGGCCGACGGACGCTGTGGACTCAACCACCCAGCGTCCGGCGCCTTTGTCCGACGCGACGGACAGCGTCCGGCGCCCCTGCCAGGAGCGTCCGACGCCCAGAAAATAATTTTGACAACTCCGTTTTTCGTCGCGATGAATATGGAAGTTGTTCTAGGCTATCTTACGGTCACCATAGGCTTGCTTAGAGCTAAGGAAGTCAAGTGTGCACCACACCTAAACATGAAGCTTTCCTAAGTCAAGCTACTAGTCTCAACCCCTCTTAATAGTACGGTCAAAGGTAAAAAGAGAAGCCCTATCTAATTCTAAGTGTCCTTCATCTCCTTATGGCACTTAGCCTATCATTCTAGGGTCTTCATCATGTCTCCTTAAAAACCGAAACGATATCCATCTTGGGGGCTAAGTGATGACCCTTATAGCCCATTCTCCTTGATCACTATGGCTAAGCTACGCATAGCCTCTGCAAAACACACGTTAGCCATAATAATCTCTAATTGTCGTTAATCACCGAAACCAACTAGGGTCATGATTCTTCACGCGCGCAACCTCAGCTCCTTCCTCCCGCACGCGCCCCCACCGCGAGCGCGGTTGGGTCTCGCCGGAGCTCCGCTGCCGCTCGGCAGCGGAGCTCCGGCGAGACCTTACCGCGCTCGCGGCGACCTCCCCCTTCTCCAACAACGACGCCCCCGCCCCGACCTGGCCCGGCCGCCGCCAGGGCCCTAAACCGCCTGGCCTATCGGTCTCCTCCGGTCGGCCGGATCTTCTACACCCCACCAGAATCGTAGAAGAAGGGGGGAGCGCGCGTGAGAGCGTCGCCTGAACGATTTCATCCGTTTAGACGACTGAGATGTAGGAAATGTGTACAACAAAACACATATTAGTCTCAACACTTGTGTATTCATCAATTAGTAAACCCATGAAACACATATCCTTCCTTAAGGGTCTGGTCTAGTCTTAAACATGAACCCAAAAAAAACACCCATAATAAAGACATGGGTAATGACCAGACTGGCTAGTAGTTGGGGAAGAACCAGCCACGGCGCGCCCACCCTGCCGAAGAGGATCCTCGCCGGCCGTCGTCGGGGCAGACGGTCTCCTCGTGGCGCGCCCACTGGCTCTCTATGTCCAGCACCCTGACGACCCCGTCCGGGTGGCCCTGCCGGTCGACGAGGTATATGCAGTTGGCGCGGCAGCAGGGGAACTCCGCCCTGGAGAGCGCGAACGCGCGATTCCGCCCCAGGAACAGATTGTTCAAGCCGATGTCCACCACGCGCACCAGCCGCACCGCCCAATCCCCGAGCAACTCCACCCTGTGCACCTCCACCGCACGCGCGTCCCCGCCGCTGCCGCCCTTGTTTCCCCCTTCGTCCACAGCGAGGCCCGCCATGTCGTCGTCCGAGTTGTACACGACGTCGTCGTGCACCGAGACGAGGAGCAGCTGACCGCCGCACTCCACCAGGTGCGTCTCGACGACGCGCCTCCCACAGCAAGGGAAACTCTCGTCGTCGTCGTCGACGACGACGTCTTCGTCCGTGGTGGAGTCGCCGTCCGCGTCAACGTGCTCGAGCGGGATTACCGCGGGCGCGTCCCCGTCGACCTCGCAGATGCAGATCCGGGACTTGAAGGCCACGTAGAACCGCCCCTGGTAGTGCTCGACGCCGGCGTAGCCAGCCACGCTGCTGAAGTCGATCCGCGCCCACGCCCCGGTGGCGGAGCTGTAGTACGCGAGGCAAGTGGTCGGGAACCCGACGGCGACCGCGGCCCAGTCGGCGGCCGTGGCGGGGTCGCCGGAGAGAACGACGGTGGTCAAGTCGAGCCACCCCTTGAAGAAACCGATGGGCGGGAGGTGGACGCGCCTGCCGGTGCAGGGGTTGAGGAGGAGGATGGCCTTGGGGCTAATCCTCGGGTCCGAGAGCGCGAGGTAGCCGTGGGACGAGGAGAGGTACTCCAGCCCCGCTGGCACGAGGGCGGAGAAGGGCAGGAGGCCGCCGCTGGGGGAGAGCCAGAACGACGACATGGCGCCGGCGTCGGCGCGCCGGCCGGAGCGGTCGGTGCGGGATCCGACGAGCCAGGGGCGCGGGCGCCACGCGGCCGTGGCGGCGCCCCAGCCCGCGCAGACGGCGCGGAAGCGGATGCGGTCGACGTCGGAGGGGAGCAGGGCGAATACTGTGAGCAGCAGGTCCGCCGGCAGTGAGGACCACCCCGTGCCGCCCCTGCCGCCGCACGCCATGCCCGGCTGTGGCGCTGAGGATAGGGAGAGGAGAGGCGCTATTGCGCTAACGAGCCATCTGATGATTGACCCCCAAGCCTCTCTGCGCTCGGTCTCTCTCACGGCGCTGCTTGGCTGGGGCCGGAAAGGCTGCGCCCAAGTCAACATGCGCGGCCAGACCGTGCCAGCCAGTTCGATGCGAAACAGAAGGTCCCCCGTCTCGAAGGAGGACGAAGGGGGATCACGCGGACGGACGCGGAGCAGTCTTTTCTTTTTTCTGGAGCGTGACACGGACGGTGGCGCGACTGGGGAACGAACGAGGCGGCAGTTAAGACTGACACGAACACGATGGGCATGGGCTCGTGGATGGTGATGTACTGATTGATGCGCGTGCGTGCAGTGTTGGCGTACCGGTGCACGAGCCGGTTCGGTTGGTGTTCACCTTAAACCGGCCCGGCTTGAGGTAAGTTAGTTCGTCTTGGCGGAGAACACATGAAAACAGCCCCCAACTCCCCCAGTGCTTTGACGGGCGCCTCCAAAGATTTTCTGAAGCACGCAGCAGCGAATGAATTCCCACGAGCCCAAGAGCCATGAGGACACGATGATCCAAAAATTTCATGCATAAGACTGAGTAGCTGTTTGGCAGGGCTCCTGCAGGGGCTCCTGCAGGAGCTGTACCAAACGGTGTTGAGCAAAGGAGCTCTATCGGAGGAGCCTTCAAGGAGCCGGAACCCTTTTGTATAGGGCCAGAAGGAGCCATGAAATGGAGCTTCGCACGGCTCTGCCTGATGCATGTGGAGGCAAAGACATTGGTGCCCATGCAGAGTGCGGCATGTGCAAGTGCAGCACGCAGCGGCGGTAGTGGCTTGTGCGAGCGTGAGCAGATTAGAGATGTGGCCATTTGCGTTACTCCCTCCGTCCCAGAAAAAGAGTCGTTATGGGAATCGTGTGGGTCAAACTTTCTCAATTTTGACTAGAGTTTTAGAAAATGTGTACAACATTTATATCTCTAAATAAGTTTAGTATGAAATTATATTCAAAGATCTACCTAATGATACTAAATATATGCTATAAATATTTATATTTTGTAAAATATAGTTGGTTAAAGTTGAATTCTGTTGACTTTTTGGAAGCGGGAACGACTCTTTTTTTTTTTACGGAGAGTACGTTGGAAAAAGGAGGGGGTGTGCACTGTGCTGCAGGCTGTACGGCCCTTGGCCCAAAATGTTCCATGATTTTGCTTTTTTTCCTTTAAAAATATGATTTAATCTAATCATGACCACATTATGATTTAATTGGTGCAAGATGAACAATTACTATGTAATTACTTATATGAATTACTATATATATAATTGATTGAACTTTCCAACGGACTCATTCCATAAGTAAACGATTGAATGGGATTCGTTGGGGCAACGAAATCAAGTGCGAGTCCCCCGATTAGATTAGAAAGATTGATTAATCAATCATACCCTACCGGGGAAAGAATGGGAAAGACAATTTCACTATATTTCTTACCGGGAACAGGGCCTATCACAAGAAATTTTTTTATTGGGACGATAACTCTAAAAAGAGAGATTTCCTATCTTTTCTTTCAACTCAGGAGAAATACGGTCGGGCGGCGACTTACTTCAATTTTGACCCTATCCCCCATCAGTATTCGTATAGAGCTAGACCGGATCTTTCCTGAAATATAGCCCAGGATGATCGTGTCATTCTCTAGGCGAACGCGGAACATTCTGTTGGTAGGGCTTCCGTAACTAAACTTTCGAGAGTTACTTTTGCTTCTCTCGGGTTTTTATATATATATATAGAGAGAGAGAGAGAGAGAGTGCATTTTTTATACACGTGCTTGTAATTACTCCTGCCCGAAAGCAAGGCACGCACGCGAGGGTCTGTTCCAGCGGATGTAGCTAACAGGTGGGGTACGGCACGTTAGAGGAGAAAACGGGTTTGGATACCATCCGATTGTATATCTGACGTATGGAAACACAATTTGCGGAGACGCCGGAGAGCGAGCGCGTATACAGGATCTGTTCATATATACACGAGTATTTTATTTAATATTGATCGGAGGAACGCCTGGTCGGATATAAATATTAATGTAGTACAAAACGAAAACGTGAGTTTAGTACACACTCGTACACCACATGCAGTAAGTACATGCTTATGAGTATGAAACCATACATGTTTAATGTTTATAGGGAGTATGAGTAGGTACATGTTTATTGAGAGTATGGATACTATAACACCCTAAAATTTGAAATAGAAATTAGATTTGAACTTGAGTTAAATTTGATTTATTTTCAAATGATTTTTGTGAGCATAGAATTAAATAAATAAAACTAAATTAAATACCATGTTAGGGTTAACTTGTTTGTGCATCTCATGCTGTTGCATTTTCTTTGTGTTGCTTGGTTTACAAAACTCAAGAAAATCATTTCAAAATTCAATTTGGAAAATCAAATTTGAAAACAAAAGAAAAAGAAAAACAGAAAACCCTCACTCTTTCTCTCTCTTTCTGGCCCAGCATGCAGCCGGGCCTGCTCCCTCCTTTCTTTTTCTCCTCCCCCGCATGGGCCGGCCCAGCACCTCGGCCCAGAGCCGCTCGGCCGCCTCTCCCTCCTCTCTCTCCCACTGACACCGCGGGCCGCGTGTCAGCTCCTCCCTCCTCCCTCGCGCCGAGTCCGACCGGGACTCTGCCGCCGCGTCGCGCCGCGACGCCGCGTCCGCCCCGCGTCTAGGCGTGCGCGCCCCGGACTCTCCCTCTGCCTCCTTTAAATAGCGACCCCGCGCCGCCGTTTTCCCCCATCTACTCGCAGCGCCTCGCCTTGCAAGCCGCCACAGCAGTGCCGCCATTGCCGCCGCTCTGCTCTCGCCGTCGAACAGCCGTTCCGAGCGACTACGGCCACCGTAAGTCTCTCCGACCCTCTCATCGTCTTCCCGTACGCGCGGAACGTTTTCCCATCCCCTTTTCCCTCTCTCCTGTCCACCGGTTGGCTCTGTCGCCGTGCACCAGGGATCCGCAGCCGTGGTTCACGGTCGTCGGCCGTCCACACTCATCCCCAAGCCTCGTCATTGTCCTGGGAGGGTTCGCCTCGAGCTTCTCATGCTCCCCGACCCTTTTCCCGGTCGGATTGGGCACCTGAGCCCCTAATCATCTAGCGCCGCCGTGCGCAGAACCTCCGCCGCGGTTGTCCCTCGCCGTCGGCCCTTCCTGTCCATCCTTGACCCCCTCCGAGCTCTCAGGCGAGCTCGCCTCCCTCTCCTCTTTCTCCCGGTGCCCTCGGGGTCGAAAACCGAGCACGGGAGCTCCCGATTGCTCTACGCCGACGAGCTTCGGCCGTTCAGCCATGGCGCCCCGCCGAGCGCCGCCCTGCTCCGGTGGGAGCGCCGCCTCCTACCCCTCTCTTCTAATGTGAGCCCTCCATCTCAGATCCAGTGGCTCAGGATCAAAGATACCCCTTCGGGTGGTACTTTTGCTAAAGAGCCCCTGCCCTTTCTGGCCTCTCAACCCGCAGTCCTAAGGTGGATTTCAGCAATACGCTTTTCTCTCTGGAAAGCGTAATCTCCTTTAAATCTGATTTATTTCGGTTTTAAATAAAAACCCTAATTATAGTTTTGCCACTGATTTTCAAATGCTTATAATTTGCTCGTTTTAAATCCAAATCGATCCGTTCAAGTTGCGTTAGATCCGTAATTTTATGCTCTATCCAGTAGTATAGATTTCATCTATGTTAATTACTTTTGAAAATCAAAGTAAATTAATTTGTTAATGCTTTAATCTTGCCCTTTTCAAAATCTTGTTTAATCTATAGTTTAATCGTTTTAGATCCGATTAGCGTGATCCTCGCGTCTTTGTGATCGAAGTAAAGTATAGATCTGTTTTATAACCTTTTCAAAGTCTCTTTATTGTTTATGATGTAATGTTCTGATCATATCTTTATTGCTTCGTGTATGATTGTTCGGATGATTGCGTGGTGATGTTGATCGAGTACAGCCGGTGAGATCTTTGGTGATCAAGAGTTCTTTGCAGCAGATCAGGACCACCAAGAGCTTTGTGATCAAGGCAAGTTTAACATGGGATCATCCTTGTTACCTATTCACCCTAATTCATCTAGTCATATTGCATGTGTCTAATTTGATTCCTATTTAGATCTATACCATAGCTTTGTTACCTTTGTACCTTGTCACCATGGGTTTTTATGCATATGGGTAGCTTTGCTATGCTTTACAATAATGGATCTGAGATGAATCTTGATTAATGAGATATACAATAATGAGATAAAACTGACTTTTATAGCAACATGGAATAGGACCCCCACTGTAGGGCAAAAGCTGAGACTTAAATGCAACCACGAGTGCTATAATGGCTCTGGCTTTAGTCAAGTATGAAGATTCGTACTAGCATGTTGGCAGTTCGTGAAAGGCACCATTGCCGAGCTGGTTGTAGGGCATGTCCTAGGGTGGTTACCGCTTCGAAAGGTACCATCGAGTAGGGGCTTTACATACCCCTTGCCCTTGGGTCCGTAGGGTCTGTCGACATGTTGGGAAGACTTTTGAAAGGCTTCATAATGTTCCCTGCCCACTCACCTTGGAAGTGTTATGGGAGTTATAAACCCGGGCATATGGGCAACATGGCTTGTGGGTAAAGTGTATAACCTCTGCAGAGTGTAAATCTATCATGATAGTCGTGCTCACGGTTACGAGCGACCTGGAAAACTCACATTGTAGATGATCGTGTTGTTTAACTGTTAATGATGTTTATTAATCTTATCATGTGGTTAATAATTGGGTTATGCATAATTAAAGCTAAGTGTTGGTAAAACTTGACCAAGATAAAAGCAACCGCAGTACAGACAGTGTCAGCCTTTGAGCTTCATAACCCTATGTTACTCTTGCTGAGTACTTTAAGTGCTCACTCTTGCTTCTCAACCCCTTCAGATGGCTTCGAAGACTACTGTGAGGAGTACTAGGCTAGTGGTCAACCAGTCGGCGTTCCCTGTGAAGTGGAGCTTCGTCGCGAGAGTTATCTTTATTTCCGTTGTTTTGTTTAAGAATATTATTCGTTATGTAATAAGGACTCAGTGATGGTACTATTTAAAGATTTGTCGGCTTATGTGTGTGATTGATTTCTGGGCACACATGAGTTATTCATATTCAATTTTATCCTTAAAATTGGGTGTGACAGATACATACTTGTGGACAGTGAACAACGTGAATAGGAGTATACAATTTCTGTTAGGAGTATAAACTAACACCAGGATTTGGGAGCCATACCTGAATTCTTACAAACACGATTTTTGACAAGAGAGTATGTATTCATAGTTTTCACAAGACAGTATGTAATCATACTTATACAAGATATTATTTGCAGGAGTGTATACACATACTGCTTTTACAAGAGAGATACACATACTACGATAATTTTAATTACAATAACCCTCCAAATGCAGGGAGAGGCTGTAAAACTAAAAAAAAAATTATATGTCAAGAACATACTCCCAACAGTATGTCATGTATTCTATTCTGTTCTGTCTAAAGATTAATTGACAAGTATGGTGAGTCTCTGGCAAGCACATTCCGAAGACGATATTCTGAAAGTTTTTGCGACAAATTAGTCCATGAATGCAAGAGAAACTTCATTTATTAATATAAAGCACACTGCATGCAGCCAACAGTTAGGCTGGTAACGATTGATTCTTCCTACATATACATAATATTGGGAAACCACTATTTTAATAATCCTAGCAAGTATCAACTGATACTCTAATCCGTGAAGATGTATTCAACAATACACTTACTGAAAAACGTATGCAGAAATACTAGCTATTTTCTAAAAAATAACTTCAAAATACCAACACACCTGTTGGAGTTTGTCATCTCCTATAAAAATAACCTCAAAATACCAACACACCGGTTGGAATCATTCAGATTTCAGAGGACGTAGGGATTCATACCTCTTATGCATGCATTTATTATACTATGATCTAAAAAAAACATCAAGTTATTATACTATAATATGACAAAATATCAAATGATACTCTGGTCAAGAAAAGTATCCAAATATACATTTATCTGAAAAGGTATCTAAGCATACTCATATTTGAAAAATAGTATCTATCTAAGCAATACGTTAATTCTTGATTCCAATAAAGAATACACAGACACATAAGTTCAGGTTTATGATATGATAAACATGCATACCGGAGTGTGATTTTCTACATGGTCGTCACTCGCCAAGAGAGTCAAGGAACAGAGGGCAACTCTGTGATTGCGAAAATTTGAGATTACAACATATATACCTGATGGTCTAGAGTGCCTTTCGTTGTAAAAATAACAAGCACTAATTCGGATCAGATTCAGTCATATGCATATACTCTCACGATTCAGTGACGTAAGTGAATGGAGATCAGATTCAGATTGCTGATTTGAATACATAAGCTGTGGCAGACCTGATTCAATTACCTGCTTGGATGGTGGCCAGTTGCTGCCTCCGCAGAGGAGAGGTGGCCCGGCGTCGGGGACCATGCAGGCGGAGCCGGATCTTGAGCAACGAGGCGGCTCCGGACTCCTGCCATTCTCGTGCCGCCTGCTCGCTCTTGGCGACGGAACAACAGCGGCCCTTCCAACAGCGACGGCAACCCACCGAGCTCCACATGTCCATGGTGCCCATCATGCCGACCCACCCCACCTCTGGTGTCCCCTCCGCATCCCCCATCCACGGGAGACTACATACCCCTAAACCACCGCCCCCACCTCGTTCCAAATCTAGATTGGTGGTGTCCTCCTCCATGTCCACCTCGCCGGGCGGCGGCGGCCCTCGACGGCAACCTCTTGGCCAAGCGGGCGGCCAGATGCATGGCCCGCGTCGGCCGTCGGCACGGCTAGATGCACGAGGAGGCGCTCGTGGCTCTGGCGTATCCTGAAGGTCGAGGAGGAAGGGAAGAGGAGATTATGGCGGCGGCGGCGGCGGCGGCGGCTGCTAGCAGTCGAGAGGGCTCGAGATGTGTATCCGCCAAAAAGTCGGACAGAACGGGACCGTATATCCGTCGGGGAAAAAAACGGGACTGTATATCTTCTATCGGGTCTCATATTTTGTTGACCCGCTAAGAGAACCAGCACGAGGCACGCGAGAGAGCGTGTATGCTATAGTTGAGAGTAATTACAAGCAGGAGTAAAAAGGAGTTTATATATATATATATATATATATATATATATTAAGAAGGGTACTATAGACATTTAACATCTTCTATGCATTAAAAAAGAATATAAGAAGCCGTTTGCCAAACGTTTTTTAAAACGGGATCTGCTCCTTCGTAGAAGCCACTTTTTTAAAAGAATCAGAGTCGGAGTCGTTTTTGCAGAAGCCAGAGCCCTGCCAAACAGGCCCTATCTGAGTTGCAAAAAGGAGCCGGAATCTGAGTCGACCAGTTCAGCAAGGGAACCGCCTCTAGTCATCATGCACCGTGGATGAAGATGTGTATCTCCTAATCAGCGGCATACTTGCTCGGTTGCTAAATAAATTGTCCTTGTTGCTATTTATATTATAAGTTTGACTTGATTTATACAAAATACATATAATATTTATACCTATAAATAAATTTATTAAAATTAGATTAAAGTATCTTTTCAATGATACTAATTATATTTTATAAATATTAATATTTTTAATATATTTAATTAAAGTTGTTTATTGAGAATAAAAAAATAACATATACGTATGCAATAGGACAAACATCATCTTTTTTTTCGATTGGACAAACATCTTCTTATGGTCGGTTTGAATACCTAGGGTTAACTAGTATAATGTCCGTGCTAACGCAACGGCTTGAGCTAGGGAAATGATTTAAAAAATAACAATTTTTTTTGCAGAGTTTAATTTTTTACACAATAGTATTTGAGCTTATACATAATAGATGCATCATTTGTGCATTTAAGAAAACATAGTTACATTCTTCCTACCTCCTCAATCATATATTGGATTTCTTCGGGAATGTTGTCAACGTATTCGTTTGCACGACAAGCCAAAATGTCAACCAAAAATTCTATCCTCAGTGGTCTTGATAGCTTGCATGGCAGATAACATTGCATTATTATTTAATGGTACACGTACGCACTGTATCTCCAGGCGGTGCCGCACATCCACGCCTCTGTCGGCTCTGCTCGCCATGCCAGCTCCTTCCGCGCTTGCGCCGTCTCCACCCTCCACACCGGCTCCCTCTGCTTGGCACCTGCGCGCCCAGCCATCCTCGCGCAAGTCTCCACTCGTCCCCGCGCGAGCTCGCCGCACGGCCGCACCGTCGTCCCTTCCACGCCAGTCACGTCTACCCTGACTGTGTTCGCGTGCCTTCACAAGGGCAAAGACGGCCATGACTGTGCGTGGGGCCACCAGTGCGAGGCGGAGCTGGTGGGATAGAAATAGCAATTCTGAAAAAAAAGAAGTTTCTGCGGTTCATCAGACCTGAGACGGTTTTTGTTTTGCTGCATTTTTCCAAGGCACGGAGAAGTATCATGAGTGTGGCTATTACAATATTTCCATTTTGGGGCTTTTGTATTTTTACCCCTGTTTTCTATTAAAATTGTGATTTTACCAATATTATTTGAACTTTATAAATTTTCCCCTGTGCTTTCAAAATGAAGCACCAGTTTGCCCCTGCTCTGTCATCCTTCCCTAACAGTGTTAAATTTTGTCCAAAAGAACATAAATACCCATGTGATTTTGCCCCGGTTTGTTATGTCTATTTGTGATTTTACCCCTGATTTAGAATTACAGTTTTGTATTATATGTTGACACAATTGATTAAATTTGGTCAAATATATTTGGCACAACCTGTAATTATTTCAACTCAGAATTAATATTGAAAAAATGTTCAAATTTTTGGCAGCACCTTTGCAATATTTTGCTAGCATCATGATAACAATATATGATAACAATATGAAGCACATATAAAACACATGAGAAAAATCATGGAGAACCAAAAACATTTTGAAATCTCACATACATCATGTCAATGTATCCGCAAAATACAGGTCTACATCATGGGGCTCTCCGTACGCACCACTGTGGCCAATAAGTCAGGCGCTAGAGGAAGAAGATGACCAGCAAACCATAGGAAGAAGATGACCAGCAGCCGGACGTCGCGGGGACCTGCTGGCGGACGTCGGGACCTATGGGCGGACGTTGCTGGTGAGCCGCAGCAGGGCGCCGCCGCCGTCGCCGCCCAGCGTGTGCACGCCTCCCCGCAGATCGGCGCTGCCGCCGCCGCCCAACGTATGCATGCCTCCCTGCGGGCTGGTGCTGCTGCCGCCGCCGCCCAGCGCATGCGCGCCTCACCGCGTGCGGGCGTCGCGGCCGCCGCCCAGTGCGTGCACGCCTCCCCACGGGCGGGCATTGCGGCCTTCCCGTGCCCGCACCTGGAGCCGCGACCTTGAGGTAGCCGCGCGCCCTCCGTGAAGCCGAATCCGGAGCTGCAACCTCTTCTCTCCCCTTCGATGCTTCTCCGCCGCCTCTGGAAACCCACACACACACCAAGCTTGGTGCCGTGCTTCAGTTTGGGATGTGAAGATAAGGATAAGGGGCACTATGGTCATTTGGCCTTTACTTTTCAGACTTAGAATTTTTTTATTTTGCTTAATCCATGGCCATCTAACGGATGTGAAAAGCAGGGGTAAATAGACCATTCGGTTTAAAATAACAGGGGTAAAAACACAAAGTTCAAAAAGGAGAGGTAAAATCACAATTAGCTTACTGGACAAGGGTAAGAACACAATTATCCCTTCCATTTTCTACCCTTAGCAATGAAGAGAATATTGTGCAATTTAAGACGGATATGTATGATGAACACCTAAATTCTAATATTGTTATAAAAAAACTCATACTATCCCTTTTTTCAAATAGAATTATGATCCATCCAAACTACTACAATATTTTATCATTTTTTCCTTAGCAACTTTTAGGGTCTGGGTGAGATTTTTTTCCTGTTTCTGTACTTTTTCATGTGAAAATGAATTGATTTCTGTAAAAATCCTGCGCAATTTCTATGAAATTCTTGCGTTCCAAACAGGCCCTTAATCTCTCATTTTACCCTGTTGAACCGACGTTTCCATTTTGCCCCTTGGCCATGTTCCAGACTCGTGTCAGCGTGTGGCCTGTTTGACCAAACCAGCTCGATTGCTCGAAACGGAAGAACCCAACACAACAACACGAAGAAGCCCACTCTCCCCTCCGCCTGCCCTGCCTGAAACCAATCCACCGCCGCTCCTCGCCACCACGCCGGCGGCCACCCGTGTGGCACGACCGACTGACAGCCTCCCGCTCTCCTCGTACACCACCTTCGTCTCGCGGCCCCGCTCTTATCAGAGAGGCAACAGCCGCCAGGAGCCTCCTGCGGTCCCGCCCCGTTGCGGAGCTATAGGGGAGGCCGGCGGCCGCCGCCCGTTCCCAAGCTACCCAGAGAGGATCGATTTCTGTAATCTCTGAGGCGGAGAAGACCACCCCAAAACAGTCCGGGAACCGATTTTCGCGCAGGCGGCGAAGGGGCGACGGTGGTGCGTGGCGATCTGAAGGACTCCGTGCGGTGCGTTTTTTCGGGCAACTGGCGGCTGCGTCGTTTTCGTCGGGCGTGTGGGAGGATGAGGAGGATGATACACGGTACGCAATCTTGACCGTCTAATCTTAGTGATTAAGGAGAGAAAAGATTTAAAATAAATCTGGATAGTCTGTTTTAAAGTTGTGATTTTTCTGGGTGTACGATTTTGGATGCGTGAAGGAATGGCTTCTCAGCGGGATGTATTTTTTATGTGGACATAGAAAAGAAAAAGATGGTAAGTTAATAGGGTAAATTATTAGCTACCTGAAAATCAGTTAAATTAAATCTAGTACTCCCTCCATTTCAAATTATACTTCATTCGTCCTTAAAAAAGTGAAATTCTAGCTTTGAATCTGGACACAAATTTGTTCAAATTCAAAGTTATAATTCTTTTTTTTTGACAGAGTAAGTCATTTTAAGAATTTTTTAAAGTTAAAGAATCTCAAATTGGACTAAAATTATAAAAAAAATTATAAATATTAATGATATGAAATATGTATACTATAAAAATATAGTTAATGAAGAATCTAGTGCTCTCTCTATTCCAAATTATAAGACATCCCAAAAATTTTGGAGAGTCAAATATCTCAAGTTTAATCAAACTTATATGACAACATAATTTATGGTGTCAACTAAGTATTATTAGATTCTTTATCAATTATATTTTTATAATATGACTATTTAATATCATAAATTTTTATAATTTTCTCTATAATTTTGATCAAACTTGAGATGCTTTGAATCTACAAAATTTTTGGAATATCTTATAATTTGAGATTGAGAGAGTAGTATTTAACATCATAAATGTTATTATGTTCTCATATAAGTTTGGTCAAACTTGAGATATTTTGACTTAATAAGATTCTTAAAATAACTTGTAATTTAAGATAAAAAAAGTACGAGGATTACATGTGAGTTAATTCTTAGCCAAGTTTTTTTTTGGTTAATTTTTTCGCGAAGTAATTTTTAGTCTCGATTAATATGCTCTCTCTTGCTGATTCAGACCGACCCTTGCTTTGATCACAAGAAAGAAAAAAAAATCCAGTGAATCATTCGAAACATCTCCATAAACTAGGCTGGAGTGTCCAGATTCTGCCAATAAAACGTCGAGGCCCCTCTTCGCAAAAGCCGGCTACCAAAACGCTCCTTTGCTTTCCCTTCCCCACTTCCCCGGCCCCTGCCTCCCGCCCCCGACACCACCACAAACCCTAGCAGCTCCACCCCCGCAGCCGCCATGGCCGACCCTCGGACGTTCCCTTCGGGAGCAGACGACCGCACCGACGAAGGACGCCGGCTTTACAACCCGTACCAGGACCTCAACACGCCCTACAGCTACCGGACGCTCTACGACCTCCCGACCTCGCCGCAGTTCCTCTTCGAGGAGGAGGCCCTGGCGCAACGGCGCTCGTGGGGTGAGAACCTCACTTTCTATACGGGCGTCGGGTACCTCTCGGGCGCCGTCGGCGGCGCCGCCCTGGGCCTCCGCGACGCCGCCAAGGGCGCCGAGCCCGGTGAGACGGCCAAGATCCGCGCCAACCGCGTGCTCAATGCCTGCGGCAGCTCCGGCCGCCGCGTCGGGAACACGCTGGGCGTCATCGGCCTCATGTACGCCGGGATTGAGAGCGCCATGGTCGCGGCCCGCGACCGCGACGACTGGATCAACAGCGTCGCCGCTGGGCTTGGCACGGGCGCGCTCTTCCGCGCCGCCAACGGGCCGCGATCCGCCGCCGTCGCTGGTGCCCTTGGCGGGATCCTCGCCGCCGCCGCCATGGGTGGCAAGCAGCTAGCCAAGAGATACGTGAATGTTATATGATCGTGTTTTTGTGGTACCAATTGTTCGCATGAGCGAACAATGAAATGGTCCTGCCTGCTCTTCAGGATACCTACTCCATTAGGGAAGGGGTTTACCTTTTCTGAATGATATAATCCCGTGCTTTGTTAGTCAAATGGGAAATTTTGAGCTGCATTGCAATGCAACATCGTGCTCATAATGTATAAGTAATACGTGCATTGTGGCGTTGTTGAGCAATTAGAGCTGATCTTCTAGTATGATCTTGTCTGGAGATGTTTAGTTCTGCTTTGTGCTTTATTTATATCTTTATTTCTGTTGAGCGATAGATGGAGATCCGTTTATCTCTTTCTGTGTGTTGGGGTGATGTGAGATTAGCAATCAATATTGCTCAGAGATGAGAGATGGCGTCTGGTTTTCTCTTGTGAATTGAGGCAGGTTCAACGTCTGCACCATTATCCTCAATTCATACCGTGGTGAAATTAAAAAGAAAACACACAAGGCAACCATTAATGACAGCAGCTTGAAATATTTCTATTCTATAATGCAAAATACCATTTTCAGCCGACACCTCAATTGTGAAGTGTCACTAAGCAATAGAACAAAACCTGGGAAGACGTTTTACTTTTAGATTGTTGATGATCAGTTAAAAAAGAGGCAGTTGCCAATGAGTCTTTCCTCAATTTACTCAGCGTTTCCATCCAAAATGGACGATGCAGGCTTCCATATGATACTTGTGGCATGTGAATACAAATATCAATCCTATCAGAAAACACGAGAAGAAAAGATGGGGAAAACGTGGGGAGGCTATGCCGAGCTCTACTCTGCCGTGTGTGGCACAATAGTCAAGACTTGCTACATCATGTTCTCTATATCATGAAAAAACTGGAAACTGCACTAGCAACACCACACCAATCCTATAACACACTAAACTGCACTCTGTTACAGCCCTTACAGCCTTCGGATATTGATATTATTCAGCAACCCCATGGGAATAAATCAAAGTTGGGGCCATTTTGACTTCTGATTCACTTCTATGGTCTTGTTGTTTTCTAAGGGTTCAGAGGCTCATCTTCCGCAGTCATCTCTACTGCTTCTGCAAGAAAATTATCATAGTTAGAAACCGATAAGATCTACATCTGATTGAAGGTGGAAAAAATTGTCTTTATGATATTAGCAAATAGAAAAGAGAACATACTTGTCGATCTGTGAAGATCAGAGACAACCATTAAGCGCCTCTGCAAGATTGCTGCCATGAAAAGGAAAATGGAGCACATGCCGAACATGACAGTTATTGGGAATGCATTTACCTGCACAACAACATTTGTAAGAAAATATAATAATTGAGACGACATCCTAATATATAGACCAAATTTTCGAGGAACTTCTATTTATCCACATGTTTCAGCTAAACAGCTTTATGGATTCCTTGAGTTCCTTCATTGTTAGTATTTTTTAAAAAATAAAACATGATTATGGAAATAGGAGTTTCTCTCAAGTTTTTTTGGTTGCTTACATTGTATAGCACCACGCAAACAAACAGGTTGAGTGGTATACGGAAGAAATTCATGATTGTGCTTCTTGCCTCCTCGGGAATATATTGAGATCTCATCTTCATGATTGATGGCCAAAATATACCGACACATGACTCAAAAGGTACAGAAACCAAGAAGCTGTAAGCAGCCTCCTAATGAAATGCTACCACCTTTCTCTCCAGAGGGAGGTACTAGGAACTGTAAAACATAAACAGGCAATGTTAGCGTCAGAGAGGAGAGAAAGAGGGGGGGAGAGAGACTGCACGAGGTGATCAACAGACTTACATTAGTGACAACAGGGAGGAAAAGAGTAAAGGCCGATACAGTAAACACGATTTGCATATAACCTTCAACCTTCAGCTTCCGAGCTAACAAACGAGAAGCAATTGAACTACCCAGCATCGAGGAAAGCATAAAAGTAGCAAATATGAAGCCGTGAGGAATTTCCTCTTCCTTTGGGCTCAGAGCAGGAGTCCACAGAAAAACAAAAGTATACATTGATCCCTCAAACAATGACTGTATGGCTCCAAGCAATGCAATCTTCTCGTCTGAAATTTCAAGAGAGCTCCTTCCATGTCAATTTCAAAACCCACTAAATTTAGCAAGCTATTTTCCTAACTAGAACAGGTAAAATCTACCTGAAGCAATGGCTTTAGCTGCACCCTTGAACTGGGTTATCAAGTCCTTGCTGTCAGATGAATCTCCGTAGTTCTCACCCCATGATGATAAGATAATTGCCATTCCTATTGCTAGGAAGCAAGCAGCAGCATCAAATGGAGCCACAGGACCAAACCCATGTTATCAGCAAGAAAATTTGCAAATAGCCCAGCAACAATGGCCACTAGACCATTGCCAAGAAATATAGCCTTGGAGAATGTTATCGACAACCATTGTGGATCAAATCCTTTCTGTAAAATAACAGTGTAAATTTGCCGATTGTCAGCAAGAACAAAAGGGAAAATGTAGGAATTGACAAAACAATGCCATCAACGGCTTATCATTAGAAGAATAAAAACAGCAGACATTGATTATAGACAAAAAGAACAGTGCATAGCAATGATATTGGGGCAATGGACGTCTCATGATTCATGTACATTTCAGCACAGAAATTTATTAATTATCAGCGGGGCGTCCATCATCCTGAAATATCTAATTGGACCGGGCCACAGTTTTAGTTGCTGGCTTGTTCTGGTCAAGCATGTGAACAGCAGATACTCCAGATCTGCCGACAGGGGCTTCAAACCAAACATATAAATGGACAGCTGGCAAGTGACAAGACTGCAACCTAGTGATCCTGATGCACTGTGTTCTGCAATGCAACAATCCTCCAAAAGAATATTACTTACCATAATTGTATTTTAATTCAGGCAAGTTCAATTTTCTATACCTGAAAAGTCATTTTATACATAATGTACTGACACTCTAGAAGTCAAACCTCCCAAGTACAGTATTTCATCTTTTGTTATCTTCAGTCAACCTATATACCGACTACTGGCAGCAAATGTAGACAAAACCAAGAGCAAAACAAGTCCAAAATGTAATTAATACAGTAGCTGTTTTCAAGGGGAAAACGACGAGCTGATTAGGATTAAAGTTAAAGCAGGTCATCTCCGAGGTATCAGCATCACAGTGGAGAGAGGGATCTGGGGCAGCTACCTTGTTGTGCTCTGCGACGAGCCACGACTCAAACGCAGAGAAGAGCAGCGAAGTGGCAATGCCTCCAAGGACGCGGCCAATCATAAGGATTTTGTACTGGGGAGAGTGCTTGGTGAAGCAGCTGAGGATGTAGGTGATGCAGTAGGTGACGCACGCCCTCTTCCGCCCCCTGACCACCCAAAATCCATCAGCCTCGTCGCCATATCCACACCAAAACAGAACGAAATCGACTGAATTCAGCCAAGACGGAAGGGGGAGGGCACGCAACGCACTGCTTATCCGCGAGGGATCCGACGATGGTGCCGAAGAGCATGGAGGAACCGAAGCCAGCGATGAAGAGGCGGCCGATGTCGCCCTTGTCGAAGCCGTACTGGCTGTAGAGGTAGTACACGTAGGGCCCCTGCAGCCAGTCCCCAGCTGCACCATCCGCCGGAGCACAGTTAACGTAAGAGACCACCAAACACCACCTGCATTGCGTTGCGCCCCCCAGTCCAGATCTGGAGGACGCAGTGCCGCGACGCGACGGGGGATTCGAGGAAGGGCGAGGGAGGGGAACCAGGAATCAGGAGGGAGGCGTACACATCATGAGGGAGTAGACGAGGATGTAGTTGTTCTTGAAGGAGTTGAAGGTCGGGGAGGTGGCGACTCGGTCCTTGCCGGACTTGCCGAGCTCCAGCGCCGCCACGATGGCGGCGAGCGCTCCGAACACGAGGTAGTAGAACATCTCCATGGCGGGCCGGAGAGATCGCGAGAGGGTGGAAGGGGGAAAGGGTGGTGGTGGGATTTGGGGGTGGCGATTGGTTCGGATTTTATACGGCGCACCGGCTTGGCTTGTTCGTCGTCCCGACTCCCGACGGCATTTTGGTGGCGAGGCAGAGGCAGCAGTGGGCACTGGAGGTGGTCTGTCGTGTGCGCGTGCGGCGTGCCGAACGGTTGGCTGGGCCGCACTAGACCAGACCAGGTGGCTCGTGCCTGCCGTGCCGATGCTGGCTGAATTTCAGAATAATGTTCATTTTGATGTTTGCCTGTTCCACCTGTATCTTTAATAGTATTCCATTTACCAGTGTAGCATGACTGAGACGAAATAAAAGAACAGTTTAATTACCAAAAGAAAATGTTAATCTTAAACCCATCTCTGTGAAAGTTTCACAAGATTTTCATTTATATTTAATATCATGTCACATCTCACATATTATATATTTTTGTTGATATGGTAATATTTTATTAGAGAGAAGAAATGAGTTTTATGAGGATAAAACTCTCTCACTATGATTACCAACTATGTATGAGTTTTAGTATAAATGTCGATGAAACCATGAATGAAACTTTGCATTGAGAGCTGTTATTTCATCTAAATCATTTCATTTTACATAACATAGCGGTCTTGAAAACAACGCAATGAAACTCTCCACTGAAATTGACCTTATCTATATTTATTGCACCAACATTTATTATGGACCTTCAAATTTATTGATGTTATAAGATTCGGCTAAGTCAATTAAAGCTAACAAAAATAGTGATGTAGTAGCTCATTAGCATTGGCACATGTAACATAAATCAGATTATACGTTTCGTTACAAATGCACATGTTTGTCAGTCCTATACAAATGATTATTGTTCAAAACCATTCCCTTTGGTTTAGGTTGGCGCACGAAGATCTTTCTATTTTTTGTTTAGTAGTACCAGAAAAAAAATATCAGACAAGTCAATATTGTTTCAGTGGCTGATAAGTTGGCTGATGTCGTTTTTAGTTGTTTTGTTATGAGAGAAAAACATTGTTTCGGTGATTGCTAAGCCAAGCGAATAGGACAGAGTGGCATAGGGAGAGAGAAAGGAGAGAATGAGACAACAAGGGCTAACATGACATTTTAAACCTCTATTTAGCTACTAACGATAGTGGCATAGAGGTAGGGAAAAAAATGAAACGATGGCGTAAAGGTCACAATAACTTTTTTCTTTGATAAACGTATCTGTATTACTTAGACAAGGAAAACATACACGGACACATACGCATACAGATACGAAAATACATGAAACAGAGACAATTGGTTTTCCAACTTTGCATGGAAGCCCCTAGAAAAACCAAAAACACAAGAAAGACCCTGGCCACCATGCTCGCCGGCAAATGCCGCCACCATCCATCTCCTGCGTCGGGAGCACCCCCCGCCGCCCAGATCTGGAGGAGCCCCATCGCATAGAAGCTTTACCGAGTCGCAGTAGTCGCCCAACGCCAAGGCCGGGACGATTTCATCGAAGAAAAAACGTCGACCAGGGACGCGCCCCGAGCACCTCCAAACTTGAATCGAAGCTCGCCGTCGGCTCGCGCCGCGGGAAACTCGAGCTCGATCCACCACCCTTGCTGCCACATCATCCCAAACCATCACTCCGGAGAAGAGCGTCGGCGAGACGGGGGAGAGCACGAGAGGACCTTATTCCATGACGTCGCCGCCGCCGCCTAGACGCCGCTGAAAGAAACCTAAACCTAGATCTACTAGGACCTACACCTCCGACCGGTAGGAGGCCAGCGGTCTTCACTACCTCGCAAAGGCCCATAGGCCATTGGAGGCGAGGAAGACCGTCGGCTCCCCCGGCGGAGACGGGGGCGCTCGCTTTCACCTCTCTGGACTGTAGTAGGACGAGAGAGTTCGGAACCGCTTGGCTGTCGCCACCAGGAACTTGGATCTTTTATATAGTGCGTGGTTTGTAGGTAATTGACTCTAGTACATTTAACCACTTCCACTACTAGATCTGTAAACCGTAACTTGATTTCATTCGGTGTCAAGGAGAGGCAAGAGGCCAAAGTTAGGAAGGTAATTAGACAAAGCCCTTGGGCCAGTCTAACCAGAAGAAATCAATGGTTTAGAGGGTCTCCAAAATAGAAAACTCTCCAAACAAACCAGAAGGGAATTCAAAAAACAACACTCCTTTAGAGTGATGTTCAGAAAACAACACGAATAATTATTGAATTCACATAATACCACCGGAGGCGTTGAAAGGTCCTAGATGGCTAGAGGGGGGGTAGCCTATAAAAATCCTACAAACCACTAGAGCAAAAGGTTAGATAACACTAAAGCGAAGCTTTTTGCTCTAGCTCTACTAGGGGTGGAAAGCCACCTATCCAAGCAATTCTAGTTAACTAAGTGCCTACACACAATAGCAAGAACCTAAGGCACTTAGCTCAAGCAAGCTAGAACAACTAAAAAAGGAACTAACTAGCAAGCTAACTAGACAAGATAAGGAAGAAAGTAAATGCAAAGGATAGATGTGATTGTTATACCGATGCCTTGTGAAGTAGGGATGACAATATGAAGAATCAATCACAAGAATACCAAAGAGTAACAGGGAGACACGATGACACAATGATTTTTCTCCCGAGGTTCACTTGGTTGCCACCAAGCTAGTCCCCGTTGTATCGACTACTCAAATGGTGATTCGGTGGCTAATAGGCAATCACAAGCCTAGCCCACTACCCGGGCGCCACAAGAATCCACCCAAATGAGAGTAACTCAATGACACGAGAAATCCACTAGAGTTACCCTTTGGCGCTCCGCCGAGGTGGGTACAAGCCCTCTCACAATCGATGAAGCCGGCCACGAACAATCACCAACACGTGCCGAAGCTTCTCCACAATCGCCAAGCCGTCTAGGTGTTGGCAAACACCAAGAATAACAAGAAATCCCGCGGTGATGATGATGATCAAGTGCCACTAAGATGCAATGCAAAGATCAAGCACTTGGTTCACTCAAACTCTCATGAATTAGCAAGCAAAGAAAAGAGAGATGAGTTGGGGGCCTTCTCAAGCAAGCACAAGTATGTCAAATGAATGGGAGGTGCAAGAGAGTGCCCTAGGAGCCGGCCAAAACATATAAATAGCCACCACCAACAAACTAGCCGTTTGCCTCCTTGATCTCAGCTGTCTGCGTAGCTCCGGACGCTACTTCACCTGGGGTCCGGACCATTGATAGCGTCCGGACCCTTCACCAGTTGTGCTGCAGAGCCTCTGTAGATGAGTCCAGACGCGACCTCCGGATGCTAGCCATGCGTGGTCCGGACCAATGACCACGCGTCTGGTCGCTCGACGGTTTGAACCAGCTCGTTCCCGCGCTTGTCTCTGCTCGACACGTGGCTCTGGACGCTGGGTGCAGTCCGGTCCGGACTCACTGTCGCTTGCGTCCGGACCCTATGCAGAGAGGGTCCAGAGAGCGCCAAATGCCCGGACGCACGTCCAGAGTTCACCGTCCGGACGACACTTAGCGTCCGGACGCTATGCAGAGAGCATCTAGTGAGCGCCTTTCATCCGGACGCGTGTCCGGAGTTAGCGTCCGGACACACATCAGCGTCCGGACCTTCTGTCCTATTTCAGCCGAGAGCGAGGGTTTGCCTCCGGACGCTCTGCGTTGGTCCGGACAGCATCTGACTAGTGTCCGGACCTGCGTCCGGAGCTCTGTTGAGTGCCAAACCGAGCTGCCTCTTCTTCTCCAAGTCTTCAAGTGCTAACACCAAGTGTTTCAATCACTTATGCCCTGTGTTAGCTTTCTCATTAAATTATCTTGGATTTAATTCTATTTTCATGTCACTTAGGTTCATTTTATGTATGCAATGCAAACCTAATGGCACATAATAACCGCAATCAAAACAAGTTTTCCCTTCTTGATAGTATGACTATCTATCCTAAATGTGATCACACTCTCTATAGTGTCTTGATCACTAAACCAAAAATGGCCCTATGATATACCTTTGCCTTGAGCCCATTTTTGTTTTTCTCTTTCTTCTTTTCCTTAGTCATGGAGCACTTGATCTATCATGATCCTTCATCTAGCTCCACTTATCACATTGGATCACCCTAGCTACATCATGCACTTAGCAAGTAGGGTTAGTCCATAGGTTTCATCAATTAACCAAAACCAAACTTGGGCTTTCAATCTCCCCATTTTTGGTAATTGATGACAACCTTTCACAAATGAATATATATAATGAAAATTTGAACTTTGGTATTATTAGCTCCCCCTACATATGTGATATATGAGTTTGGATCATTTTGATCACATATGCATGAATAGGAATTGTGGGAGAGTGAATGCTACCAAATGATGCTAAGGTATAAAGAATGGACCTTTGAAGCGTGATACCAATCGGAGTGCCATATTATACCATCCTTAGCACCATGAATGCCTAGAAACCACTTGAAAACAACTTGAGAGAACTAGATACCACTTGAAAATATACGGGCCTAAGCATGCTAGTTCTTCAAGCACCACATCATTTAAGTTTCTATCATTCACCACACAAGCATGTTATGAAAATAAGAACATATGCAAGCAAGCACTTATGAATGCACAAAGATATGCAACAACTCGATTCATAGGCTTGCTCCCCCTACTTGTGTGCTTCCATTTTTAAAATTTTCAAATTTTTTTTCTTTGTGGTACTTACTTCTCCCCCTTTGTCATCTATTATCATAAAAGATGTGCTCAAAGAGTTGATTATTGGAGAGAAGCTTAGTTGTGGTTCAATCTAGATTACTTACCCCAAATATTTAACTCGATTTAAACCATGGACAAGCTTGTTCACACATCCTAGAATGGTTATCTTGCCCATGTTGAGCTAAGTATTTGAAGTTCATATTCTAGATCAAACACTAGGATTGCAAGCCTACAAATATGTCATATGCTACCACTAGATCATATCAAGCATAGAAGTAATAGTGGTACCATATAAGCATCAAAGCATTTGATTTTCATGAATGAGCCTAATGAATTGATGTCTAGATGCACTAACAAGTCCTAATATTGGATGTATGACATGTCAATCAACTTTTACCTTGCTTTGCTCGAAGGAGAGGCATGTCATATATTAGGGTGCATCAACACATGTTTGAGAAATCAAGAATGTTCAATTTATTCCTTAGCTTGCAAAATCTCTTCTCATCAAGTGGCTTGGTGAATATATCGGCAAGTTGATCATCGGTGCCAACACTTGTAATTGTAATATAACCCTTTTGTTGATGATCCCTTATGAAGTGGTGCCTTATGTCAATGTGCTTGGTTCTTGAATGTTGGACCGGATTGTTGGTTAGCTTCACCGCACTTTCATTGTCACATAGCAATGACACTTGCTTGAAATTGATCCCATAGTCATTCAAAGTTGCCTTCATCCAAAGCAATTGAGCACAACAACTACCCGCACTTATGTATTCGGCTTCGGCGGTAGAGAGTGCAACACTATTTTGCTTCTTTGATGACCAAGATACAAGTGACATGCCTAGCAATTAACATGTACCCGATGTGCTCTTTCTATCAACCTTGCATCCCGCATAATCGGAGTCCGAATATCCAATCAACTCAAAGTTACACCCCTTGGGATACCACAATCCAACATCTTGTGTATGCTTCAAGTACCTCACAATTCTCTTTGTAGCCTTCAAGTGACTCTCTTTTGGTGAGGCTTGGAATCTTGCACACATGCATACACTAAACATGACATCTGGCCTCGAAGCGGTCACATAAAGTAAGCTTCCAATCATAGACCGATACAATTTTTGATCCACCATATTGCCACTAGCATCACTATCCAAGTGTCCATTAGTGCTCATTGGAGTGCTAATGCCTTTTTGAAAGTGCAATCAAGCCCTAAGTGGGTTTTGGTGTTGATGACCGCTTAATTCAAGATCTAATGAGAATCATTGAGATAACAAGCAGGTAATAATAAAAAGAGGAAGATATAGAGAAGGTGGAGGTACCTCAATTCTTATGATGGCTTCTCTACTCATCAAAGTTTTAAATTCATTTATGGTTTGAATTTGAGTATAGGTATGCCGTACTATTAAGGGGGATTCTAGTGCAGTTTGGTCAGATGTGAATCACATGCTCAAACCTCTATCTCAGACATGCACTCAGCTAACTCAGTGTCCAGTCCAAATTCCAGATCCAGCAGACACACTGAGCTAGGGCGGCAGTGCCGCCCTCTATTTCTAGCAGATTTCCTTGACTATAAATACCCGCTGGAACGGTCTCCACCTCACCAGTTGAGTACCCCTTCGTCTTTCTCCGAATCCGATAGTTTGAAACAGAGCTCTCTCTCCCTCTCTCTCACTCCATTGTTGACCTTCACCCTCCAAGCAATCCCACTTCCAACCATAGATTCTTGAGGGAAAAGGCAGCAAAACACTTCTAGAGAGCGGATCTACTACTTCCCAAAGTCTAAGAGCTTGTGGTTCTCGTTTGGCTAGCGGTGCTAGGGTTTGTTACCCTTGGATCTTGCTCCTAGCCGGCTAGGCGTCGCCCTAGAGCTTGCTCCTCGCTTGTGGCAGCCTAGGGAGGTTTGTAATCGCTGTGTGAAGCTAAGGAATTACCCCTCATATCAAGGATTCACTTCCTTGACTTGAGACCGAGTGGGAGTTGCAAATCTCCTAGCCTTTGTGGCACCTCAACAACGTGGACTTAGGCAAGCCTTGGTGGCGAGCTGAACCACAAGATAAATCCTTGTGTCTTGTGTGCTGGTCCCCTAGGGTTTATTTCTTGCAATATATCTTGTGCTAGGGTCTGTGTTAGTGATTCGAACAAAAGAACCATATCTGTGGTAACCAATCTTCGAGCTGGTTCTTGTGTTGATTTTTGCAGGGAAGCACTCATCTTGGTGCATAGTATCTCTCTGCCAAACCTCGTCTCATTATGCTTAATTTTCATAGGCCGGCAGTGCCGCCCTGGCATTTGACTTCTGTTTGAGTTGAATTTTTACAGGCCTATTCACCCCCTCTAGGCTATTTACCCTTCCATAGATCCTACAAGTGGTATCAGAGCGTTGGTTACTTTGTATACGCTTCACCGCGTGAACTATGGAAAGCGGTCAAGGCTCTGGGGGAGTAAAAGGTGGTGAGGCAGCGGACAAGGTGATTGTGGAAGATGCGAGCAGCAGTGTGGTATCTGCCTCAAGCTACTCCTCACTTCCCGCTGCCAAGGCCACTGACGAGGACAAGTTACAAGCAAAGAAAGAAAGAAGAGCACTTAGAGAAAAAAAAGAGAAGAGAAAAGAAAACAAGAGAAGAAGGAAAGAAAGGAAGAGAGAAGAATCAAGAGAGAAGAAAGAGTAAAGAGAAGGGCAGCAAGAGCAAGAAAGGAAGAGAAGAAGGTCAAGGATGCTTCATCTAGTGAGCTATCAAATAGCTCGGATGATGGAGATGATGATGCATCCTACTACGACTCCAAGGGTGGAAAGAAGAAGAAGGAGAAGGAAGATGGTAGCAGCAACAACAAGAAAAATTACTCCGCTGTCTCTTTCAATTATTCTTATTTGACTAACCGAGACCGTAAGTCTTTTGTAAATGTTCCCACCGACAAGTTGCCTCATTTCGATGGGACTAACTTTGCTAAGTGGAAGCATTTGATGAAGGCTTACCTTATTGGTCTTCACCTCGGCCTTTGGGAGATTGTTGTGAAGGGTGTGCAGATGCCGGAGGATCCCGAAGAGCCAACAAATGAGGAGATGATTGCTGTCCATCTCAATGCTCAAGCTACAAGCATCCTCCTTAGTGCCTTGGATGGAAATGAGTACAATAGAGTGATGAATGTGGATGTGGCCAAGCAAATTTGGGACACCCTACACCTAGCTCATGAAGGTGTAGATAAGGTGATAAAGGCAAAGATTGATTTGATGATGGCCAAGCTCAATAGGTTTGTGATTGTGGATGGTGAAGGGCCACAGGAGATGTTTGACCGGTTGATGATCATGGTTGGCAAAATTAGAGGATATGGTTGTGAGGAGCTCAATGATCACAAAGTGGTGAAAATCATGTTGGAAGCTTACTCACCTAGAAATGAGACTGTGGTCACCCTAATTAGAGATAAGAAGTTTGAGCACTTCACTCCCAATGATGTGCTTGGAAGATTGTTGACCTTTGATATGCAAAGAGAGGAAGCAAATGGGAGAAGAAAGCTTGGAGAGTTGCAATCTAAGCTTGATGGCATGAAGATAAAGGATGTGGCTCTCAAGTCAAGCAAAGCAACCAAGAAAATTTTTCCAAGCAAGAAAGAGGGCAGCAAGCAAGCATCTACAAGCAAGCCCAATAAAATGAAGAAAGTGCAACTAGAAGATGACTCCACCTCCTCCTCAAGTGATGATGAAGATGATGGGGTTGATTTTGAAGAGATCAAAGATATGGCATTCTTCATCAAGAAGTACAACAAGGGCTTGAAGCAAAATGGGTACAAGTTTGTGAAGAGAAAATTCCCTAGCAAGAAGAAGAGAACTTGCTACAATTGTGGGAGTACCGAGCATTTTATTGCTAAGTTCCCAAATGATAAGAAAGATGGCTTCCACAAGAAAGAAAGACAAGATGACAAGTTTGAGAACAAGAGAAGATTCAAGCAAGTGGGTGAAGCCCACATTGGTCATGAGTGGGACTCATCACTAGAGAGCCAACGTAATGAGGATGAGAAGCTTGCAACCATTGCTATCCAAGAGCCATCCTCTACACCGAAGCTCTTCAACAACATAAGTGATGATGATGACTATTACTCCCCTCACATTTGTCTTATGGCAAATGGTGAGAAGGTAAAATCAAAAGCAAAACCCCTTCCTCCTTCTCATGATGCTTCTAGTAGTGATATTAGTGATACATCTTGTGATGAGGGTTCTACTGATGAAGAAATGGATGAAATAATAAATAACCTAAATCCTAAGATCACACTAATAATCTCTAAGCTTAAGGAGGAATTAGAGGAAATCCAAGTAACAACTCCAGCAAGCTAAGAGGCCCCCAAACAACGCGAAGCGCAAGCCAAACGAACACAGAGCTACAAGCGACACCCTCGACGACGGCACTAGCGGTCGGCCGGGATCTGCGCGACGCGCCGAAGAAAACACGCACGCGCTCGAGGGCAACCACCCCTCGAAATAGGCTCAGGACAACACTACGAAGCTAGAGAAAGACTCAGATCTTGAAAAGATCAACTACAACGACTAGACGACGAACACACCGTCGCGCCGAACAAGAACAACAGCGACGCTCGAGGACAGAGCTCTAAGGCTCGATACAAGGATAAACGAGAAGAGCGAAGGGGTCGAGGAGCTCACCCTAGTCACGAAGCACCAACAAGCGTGGCCAGAGATGAAGCAGAGACGACCGTCGATGGAGAACGTGCCGGCGGAGACGAAGAACTGCGCGGCGACGGAGATGTTCCCGGAGCTATGGTCCACCATTTGCAGAATGGAGAACCGACAAGCATCAGAGATGAACAAGGAGCAAGAAACATAAGACAAAAAGATAATGCGGCTCCTACGCAGCCTGGTCGAAGACTGACCAGAGCAGCGGCGGTTTCGGCAGAGCTGAGGAAGACGGATCCGCACTGAACGAATGCGGGCTCGACGACTTCAACCAACTTACCCTAAGGATGCGCAAGGTCAAGGCGAAGGCAATGACGAAAGATTGAGTGATTGGCAGCAGCTAACGAGCTCGGACGAGTTCGTCAATGGTGAAGGTGAAGCGCTCGGCGAAGCAAGGCAGAGCAGAGCGAAGGAGAAGTGTGGAGCAGTGGCGTGGAAAGGAAAGAAGAGAGGATGGCGTCCCGCTTTTAAAGACGGCAACGGGCTCCGCAAGATCGGCACGTACACACGACAAGACGGGAGTCCATGGACAGGCGTAGCGCGGCTGGCGACAAGTGTCGGCCACGAGCGACGTCGAGATCGACCCCGCCATGCAACTGCTCGACGAAAGGACAAAACTGACCCTGCGGCTATTTTGCAAAATGCTCAAGCTTCCAGGGGTTTTCAGGGAAAACTTTGAACACGAAAGATGCTCAAAACTTTGAGATCAACAACTTTGCTTAAACAACCATTAGCAAAAACTTTATAGATTTTGAAAATCGTGTTTAGGGTTTAATCCACCCCCTCTAGGAAAAGGGTTTGGAAATCAAATTTTTAATTTGAGAATTTGAAAAGATGACCTGCATTCAAACCATTGATCAAACACAAACAAATAAACTCATTTTAGTTCAATGCATATCCAGGTTTTCAAACAAAATAATGATTCTCAATGCATATGATGACATGATCAAATTTTAATTAAGAGATTAACACCCGGGGTGTTACAATCCTCCCCCCTTAAAGAAATCTCGTCCCGAGATTTTAGGAGTGAAACAAAGTAACGGAAAAGGAAATGTATCAAGAACTTTTCTTTTTCACATCATCCTTGTTACAACTATGACCAGGTCCTTACAAAATAGCTCAAACGATAGAAGCATAAAACTCTGGGAAATTTTCTAAAAGATAATCTTCAGATTCCCAAGTAGCTTCTTCTTCTGAGTGTCGATTCCACTGCACCTTGTAGAACTTGATGGTTTTGCGACGAGTAATTCGATCCTTTTGATCGAGAACCTTTACAGGATACTCAGAGTAGGTCACATCAGGTTCTAACTGCACTCCTTCGACTTCCACCGTTGTATCTTTAATTTGAAGACACTTCTTTAATTGGGATACGTGAAACACATCATGAACGGCGGATAGGATGTCAGGCAATTTCAAACGATAAGCCACCTTGCCAATACGTTCCAAAACTGGGAATGGACCGACATAACGAGGTGCTAACTTGCCTTTCACTCCAAAACGAGAGACTCCTTTCATAGGCGTGACTTTCAAATACACATGATCTCCCGGTTGATATTGAAGTGGCCTCCTTCTTCTGTCAGCATAGCTCTTTTGCCTTGACTGAGCTATTTCGAGATTGATACGAATCTGTTTTAACTTTATCTTCAGCTTCCTTAACTAGGTCAACACCAAAGAACTCACGTTCTCCGGGTTCCGACCAATTAAGAGGAGTTCTGCAACCACGACCATACAAAGCTTCGAATGGTGACATCTTTATGCTTTGTTGGTAACTATTGTTGTAAGAGAACTCTGCCAAAGGTAAGCATTCATCCCACTTCTCCACAAAGTTAAGAACACAACATCGCAACAGATCTTCAAGAACTTGATTGATTCGCTCAGTCTGACCATCTGTTTGAGGATGGTACGTAGTGCTGTACAAAAGCTTAGTGCCCAAAGATTCATGGAGATGCCTCCAGAAATTTGAGACAAACTGAGTCCCACGATCAGATACGATGGTCTTCGGAATGCCATGAAGACTTGCTATTCTTGCCAAAAATAGCTTGGCGTAAGCAACAGTAGGATGTTTTGTTTTCACTGGTAGAAAATGTGCAGATTTGGTGAGCCGATCAACAATGACCCAGATAGAATCATAGACACTCAAGGTTTTTGGTAAACCTACTATGAAATCCATGCTGATGTCTTCCCATTTCCAAACTGGAACTGACAAAGGTTGAAGTTGACCCCCTGGTTTCAAACGCACTGCTTTCACTTTCTGACAAGTGTCACACTTAGCCACATAGCCTGCTATCTCAATCTTCATCTTTGTCCACCAAAACTTCCTCTTCAAATCCTGGTACATTTTGTTGCTTCCAGGGTGAATGGACAAACGAGAAGCATGAGCTTCATCAAGAATAGCTTGTCGTAACTCTGGAACTTTAGGTACCACGAGACGGTCCTTGAACCAAAGCACATCTGATTCATCTAACTTGAAACAAGTGGGTATCCCAGATTTCACCTTTGCTTTGAGATGTGCGATGCCTATATTGGCTCGTTGAGCCTTGATAATTTGATCACGAATGCTGAGTTCCACAGATATGTTAGCTAGACTGCCATGCTGAACCATGGATATGCTTAGCTTTTCTAACTCATAACAGAGTGTGGAATTTACCGTCTTTAGGCTCAGACAATTGCAACTACCTTTACGACTTAAGGCATCAGCTACAACGTTTGCCTTACCTGGATGGTAATGCACTTCAAGATCATAATCTTTGATAAGCTCTAACCATCGCCTTTGCCTCATATTCAACTCAGACTGAGTGAATATATACTTCAAACTCTTATTATCAGTATAGATATGACAAAGGTTGCCCAGAAGATAATGCCACCAAATCTTCAAAGAATGGACAACTGCCGCTAATTCCAGATCATGAGTTGGATAGTTCTCTTCGTGCTTCTTCAACTGTCTTGAAGCATAAGCAATGACCCTTCCTTCTTGCATCAAGACACACCCAATACCAATACCGGATGCATCACAATATACATCAAAGGGATTCTCAATATTAGGTTGAGCTAATACGGGAGCTGTGGTCATTAACTTCTTCAAAGCATGAAAAGACTCTTCGCACTCCGCAGACCACACAAACTTGGTCTGGTTCTTCAGTAGACTGGTAATTGGCTTCGAGACCCGAGAAAAGTCTGGAATAAACCGACGATAATAACCAGCCATACCGAGGAAACTTCGAACTTGATGAACTGTTGTTGGTGGCTTCCAATCCAGAATGTCCTTCACCTTACTAGGATCAACTGCCACGCCTCCGTTGGACAAAACATGTCCTAGGAATTGCACTTCCTTCAGCCAAAACTCACATTTGCCGAACTTAGCATAAAGCTGGTGCTCTCGCAATCGAGTTAAGACGATTCGGAGATGACGGGCATGCTCTTCGTCATTCTTTGAATAGACGAGAATATCATCTATGAAGACAACAACAAACTTATCCAGCTCTGGCATGAACACTGAGTTCATCAGATACATGAAGTATGCCGGTGCATTTGTCAAACCAAACGACATTACCAGATATTCATAAAGCCCATATCTAGTGGTAAACGCCGTCTTTGGAACATCTTCCGGTCGAATCTTGATCTGGTGGTACCCTGATCGCAAGTCGATTTTGGAAAACACCGAAGCTCCAGCGAGTTGATCAAAGAGAAGATCAATCCGCGGCAAGGGATACTTGTTCTTGATGGTCACCTCGTTCAAGGGACGATAGTCAACGCACATACGAAGGGTATGATCCTTCTTCTTCACGAAAATTGCCGGACAACCCCATGGCGATGAACTAGGTCGAATGAAACCATTATCAAGCAACTCGTTTAACTGAGTCTTCAACTCGGCTAGCTCTTTAGGAGGCATCCGATAGGCCCTTCTAGAGATTGGTGCGGTACCAGGCTTTAGCTCTATAGAAAACTCAACATCTCTATCAGGAGGTAAGCCAGGTAAGTCATCAGGAAAGACGTCTGGAAACTCACGTACTATTGGAATATCATGTACCCCAACTGCAACCGTAGCACAGACTCTCCCTACTTCCCGTTTTGGCACCGAAAGGTTAATCAAGAGCTGAGATTTACTATTTGGCACATCTACCTTGATAGTTCTATTTAACACATCGATCACAGCTTTGTGCTGCTGCAACCAATTCATCCTCAGGATCACATCTAAACCCTGGTTAGGAAGCACTACCAAAGTTGTGGGAAAGATATGCCCACCCAGACTCAAAGATACTTGATACACCAATTCTTTAGTTGAGATTCGACCACCAGGTGTTTGCACATGAAAATCCATTTTTAACTTAGACAAAGGAATACTATGCTTGAGCACAAACGACTTATCAATGAAGGAATGAGATGCACCAGAATCAAAGAGAATAACTGCAGGTTGATTGTTGATAGGAAACATACCCTGCAATACAGGTTCTCCTTCTGGCATCCGTTCACCCTGGGTATGAAACACCCGCCCAGTCTTCTGCTCATTCTTGTTCTTCTGAACTCCAGCATTCCCACTCTGCTTCTGCTGCTGCTAATTTCCAGCAAACTTCTGATTGTACTGCTTCAGAAGAGGACATACATTGGAATAATGCCCCACCTTTCCACAGTTAAAACAGGCATTGCCGGTTTGCTTGGCAACCACTTGATTATTTGGACCAACATTCTGCCTAGGATACTGAGGACCCCTAGAGAATTGCTGTCCAAACCTTTGCTGCTGCTGAGGAGGACGATACTGAAAACGGTTGTGGTTCTAAGGATGGTAGAGAATCTTCTGCCTCTTCTGATTACCACTAGAAGGTCCAGCAAACGATTTCTTCTTCTTCGCCTCCCTATGGATGCGCAAAGAATTCTCAGTAGAGATAGCCATGCTCACAACCTCATGATAAGTTGCATTAGGATTGTGATGAAGCATGGTGTTCAGCTTGGTTGAGAGCCCCCTGAGAAACCATCTCTTCTTTTTAGCATCAGTATTGACATGTTCCACAACATACTGGGAAAGATGGTTGAACTCGCCCACGTACTACATAACAGTGGAATCCCCCTACTTCAAACTCAGGAACTCTTCCAACTTAGCCTCCATGACACCATCAGGAATATAGTGTGCACGGAAAGCCTCACGAAACTCCCTCCAGGTGGCACGATGACCTGCTGGCTGCATAGCGGAAAAGGTCGACCACCAGGCTCCTGCCGTCCCGCGAAGTTGTTGAGCTGCAAAGATGGGCTTCTGCACCTCTGTGCAATTTATCAGCTCAAACTTCGGCTCCATGGTGCAAAGCCAATCATAAGCTTCTAAAGGCTCATCCGCCTTGATGAACACCGGAGGACGCGTGTCGGTGAAATCGACATAAGTCATCTCCTGGTTATTGCGACCACGACGTTCATTGCCGCCTTGCTGGTGATGCTGAGTTAACTCATTCAAAAGACGAGCATTGTCTACTGAAACACTGATCAATGCCGCCAAAGCTTGTGTTAAGGTTGGTGGATCAGGAAGTTCCCCATCATGAGCCCCAGCATTGTTATGTTCAGCCATCTGTTTTCACAAACATACTTTTATTGAGACAAGCATAAAAGTACCAAAGTGCACAACATATATTACATGACATCATAACATCACAGTGCTGATAACTAAAGTGTTCTGAAAGCGATAAAGGTAGATTATGTTACATAAGATCCACTACTCGCATCGAACTAGATAGCTAGGCGAAACATGATCTACTCGTCGTCACTAAGGACTACAACTTCCTGCTCGTCCTCGACGATCACCACTGGTTCTGGCTCTAGTGCAGCTCCACCCTGACCCTCAGTTGTAGGTGCAATGAACTGGTCTGTCTGAACAAGCTCCCCAAGGTCCTCTGCCATAGCCTGCTGCTGGTACTCGGGGTTGTTCATCATGTGATGAAGGTGATGCACCTCCTCATGAAGAGCATTGTTGTATGCCTCAAGATTTCCCACATAGAACCCCAAGTTATGGTACATCTCGGACAGAACGTGTTCTCATTCCCAGACTTCATTCCTTTCTCCCATCACCTCGTACATGTGACCCTCAGCGATGGATACTTCTGCTGCCTTAGCTGCCAGCTGCGCCTAACATGCCTGCAACTCCGCCTCCTTCTCCCCCATCTTAGCCTTAAGGTCGTCAGCACTGCTAACCAACTCAAGCTCCAAGTGCTCGATCTTCGCCCTGTGGCGAGCACAACAACTGGCACCCTGCTGACTGCTCTCAGCACAGTCTCCACGTGTCGCCAGCCTGTGGCGAGGAACGCCCTGAGGTCCGGAAGACTTGCGAGCCGTGCGCTTAGTTCTGGCCATCCTATAGAAAAGATTTCAAAGGAGGTAAGTAAGTAACAGGTCAAAATTTTAGTAGCTTAAGAACAAAATTTTAAACCCATCCCAAGTTGTATGATAGGATGCATGAAACGTCCCTACGAGTACGATAGTATTTACATAACATATATATAGGGCATATATATATAACCATATTCATACCATCAGCTTGATACCCTAAAGTCTACTTTCCTAAACTTGGAAAGAGAGAAAAGATGAGTTAAAGAAATTTTTAGACTCAAATCACATTTTAATTGAAGATCCAAAAACATTTGAAAACTTTTACAACTGCAGATCGGTAATAAGGTGAGCTTTGATACCAGCTGTGACAGAACCTCTTAAGATATGGCCCACTTATCAGGATTAACCACTTAATCCCAACAGATGATCCAAACCTTAATCAGCCCATCAGGTGTCGCCACTTTGCAGCGGGTCATCCACCTCTTTCCGAACAGGATCACCTAATTACAATCATTACAGAAGTAATACGGAATTTTTATATTACATCAAAGTAGCGGAAATTTGAAGTCATATTACAAACCATAAGTTTTGAAACATAACTTAGTGTCATAAGATAACGATACATCAAGCTGCTGATAGAGCAAGAACAAAGAACCGAGGTACTCTTGCCCAAGAGTCAAGAAAAGACACCTTATTCTTCATCTTCATCTACACTAACCACGATCATGCAACAAGAAGCCACACACACCGGGTTGTGATCCTCATCTGCAACAGGGGTTAACAAACCCTGAGTACGGGAGTACTCTACAAGACTTATCCGACAAAGAAAAGTATTTGGTGGACAAAACAGTATGCAAGTCATAGGATTCAAGGTGTGGTTTGCAAGAATCAAGTATTTTGCATAAACGAGCATTTATAAAAAGAATTGAAATCATTTATGTTATTCATAAGATTACTCAAGTATCGACCTGAATGTATGATCGATAACAAGGTAATAAACATCCACGAAGGGATCCAACAAGTAACCAGTTAAAGTGTATTACTACGCGGTAGAGGACAGGGTCATGTTTCCATATCCGAGGAACACGACGATTCGAACCGGTTTATCCCAGCTGGGGCTTCCCTATCACACGACATATACAACCACTTAAAGCACGCATATGACTACCTTTCCCTGGATCCTCTCGCCAAGACCGGGGTTCCGCCACCCGAGAGCACAGTACACCTCCATCCAGTTCGCTAACTTGGAGGGTACACACTACTCTCGCCATCTCTCCACTCCCAGTGCGGGTTAACCGTTCTTCAAGCGAGAATAGCCAGAGTCCAGCTTCCCGGAGTATGTGATAAGTACTCCAAAGTCACAACCCTTGGACGTCTACAACGGACGGTTCCTAATCGACACAGGCGGAGAGAACCCGCTCACCAGATATCCACACCTGGTGGCTCCCAAACACCGTGTCCGCCCGGTCTCAGATTATTACTCCCATCAAGAAGACATAGCCATTTGCCGTAGCAATCCGCTATTCTTCTCGAAAACAGAACCATTGCCGAAGCAATCATGATATCACCTATTCTTGCAGATGGCAGGAAATCATCTGACTCTATCGGTCTAAGCATTGCTAAGCAGCATAAAGCAACAATCGTACTTTTAAAACAGTATCAAGGTACAAGATTGAGTAATTCAAGGTAAGGCTATGCATCAAGTAGGAATTTAATAAAGTACCGTAATGCAATAGTATAAACATAAGTGTATTTAAAGCAATCATTTTAAACACAAGGAAATGTTTAAATGCACCGGGGCTTGCCTTGGTTGGAGGGATAAACGAACTCGGGCTCAGATCCAAGAGAGAAAACCTCTTCACTGGAGGTATCCAACCCAACCAACGAACAATCTACACGATATAATGACATGTTTCAGATGATGCTTGAATAGTAAACATGATGCTCAACTCAAACAAACATTCTCATAAGAGAAGACTAAAAATAGATTACCCCTTGAGTACCACTTCCCTTCATGAAGGAAAGCAACACTAGGTTAGAAAACAAATTGATTAAACCCTAGTTATCTGGATTATCTAAGTTAACAACTACATCCAAAAGAACTGAGCAAGCAACATTACATCGAGCATGTCCAACTTGTGTTTGTCACTGGACAATGACCACATGTATCAAACAATTCAAAATCACTCAAAGCCTAAAGTTATTAGGGTTTCTAAACATTTTATAACTAACCAGGATAGCTAACCACAAAAGCTATTACTGAGCAAAACAGGAAAAACCCTGCACAAACCCACTGAAGGCTAGGCCTCGACCGTCAGCGGCACAGAGGCTCGAGCGGTGGCGTCGAAGACCACAAAACACATCGGCGAGTTGCCATCGGTGACCAAACCGAACGGCTACCCCTCGAACATGCTTCGGCTTGCCGAGCCGAACCCAACAAGGTGCGCCACGACCCAAACAAACCCTCAGGGACACCTCATCGAGGGTGCTGGCGGTCGGACAGGGCTCGACCGATCGCACACCATCGAGAACAGACCTCGATCGAAGAACTAGGCCTCGATCGCTGAAGAGAGACCTCGACCGAAAGAAACGAGGCCTCGATCGATGAAGACATGCTTCAATTAAAGGAGCCAGGCCTCGATCGACCCTCGATCAGAGACGCTAGACCTCGATCGATGAAGAAAGACCTTGATCGACCCTCGATCAGAGAAGCTTGGCCTCGATCGACACTCGATCAAAGAGGCTAGGCCTCGATCGACACTCGATCAAAGAGGCTAGGCCTCGATCACGACTCAGAGGACACCCACGAGCGAAACGCCCAACAGAAACGAGACTAAAACCTACCCAGGAGACCTTGTCGACGGCAAAGGCAGCGAACTGAGCTCGACCGCACACATGTCGACGGACACAGGCCTTGATCGAAGGAGCTAGGCCTCGAGCAGAGACGCTAGGCTTCGATCAGACCTCGATCGACACAACCAACAACTCCAGCAAGCTAAGCGCGCCCCAAACAACGCGAAGCGCAAGCCAAACGAACACAGAGCTACAAGCGACACCCTCGACGATGGCACTAGCGGTCGGCGGGGATCTGCGCGACGCGCCGAAGAAAACACGCACGCGCTCGAGGGCAACCACCCCTCGAAACAGGCTCAGGACAACACTACGAAGCTAGAGCAAGACTCAGATCTTGAAAAGATCAACTACAACGACTAGACGACGAACACACCGTCGCGCCGAACAAGAATAGCGGCGGCGCTCGAGGACAGAGCTCTAAGGCTCGATACAAGGATAAACGAGAAGAGTGAAGGGGTCGAGGAGCTCACCCTGGTCATGAAGCACCAGCAAGCGTGGCCGGAGATGAAGCAGAGACGACCGTCGATGGAGAACGTGCCGGCGGAGACGAAGAACTGCGCGGCGACGGAGATGTTCCTGGAGCTATGGTCCACCATTTGCAGAATGGAGAACCGACAAGCATCAGAGATGAACAAGGAGCAAGAAACATAAGACAAAAAGATAATGCGGCTCCTGCGCAGCCTGGTCGAAGACTGACCAGAGCAGCGGCGGTTTCAGCGGAGCTGAGGAAGACGGATCCGCACTGAACGAATGCGGGCTCGACGACTTCAACCAACTTACCCCGAGGATGCGCAAGGTCAAGGCGAAGGCAATGACGAAAGATTGAGTGATTGGCAGCAGCTAACGAGCTCGGACGAGTTCGTCAATGGTGAAGGTGAAGCGCTCGGCGAAGCAAGGTAGAGCAGAGCGAAGGAGAAGTGTGGAGCAGTGGCGTGGAAAGGAAAGAAGAGAGGATGGCGTCCCGCTTTTAAAGACGGCAACGGGCTCCGCAAGATCGGCACGTACACACGACAAGACGGGAGTCCATGGACAGGCGTAGCGCGGCTGGCGACAAGTGTCGGCTACGAGCGACGTCGAGATCGATCCCGCCATGCAACTGCTCGACGAAAGGACAAAACTGACCCTGCGGCTATTTTGCAAAATGCTCAAGCTTCCACGGGTTTTCAGGGAAAACTTTGAACACGAAAGGTGCTCAAAACTTTGAGATCAACAACTTTGCTTAAACAACCATAAGCAGAAACTTTATAGATTTTGAAAATCGTGTTTAGGGTTTAATCCACCCCCTCTGGGAAAAGGGTTTGGAAATCAAATTTTTAATTTGAGAATTTGAAAAGATGACCTGCATTCAAACCATTGATCAAACGCAAATAAATAAACTCATTTTAGTCCAATGCATATCCAGGTTTTCAAACAAAAGAATGATGCTCAATGCATATGATGACATGATCAAATTTTAATTAAGAGATTAACACCCGGGGTGTTACATTTGCCGAGTGTCACCGTTAGACACTCGGCAAATCTGCAGGTTTGCCGAGTGTCTTGGCGTATACACTCGGCAAACCTGCAGGTTTGCCGAGTGTTTTCCTTGGCACTCGGCAAATTACATATTTTTTTCTTCTTATTTTGGTCTCCAAACTTTTTCTACTGTCCTTCAATAGTACCTAGAACTACATGTTAAGGTATGACAATTTTATCCATGTGTTTACTATATTTAGTTAGTTTTTTTCAATTAAGTGAATTATTTGACCCAAGCCAAATTTGAACTACAAGTGATCAAATAATGAAAAAAATTTATTGAAAAAATATTATCCATATTATTAAGCATAAGTTGAGTTCATATGTGGTAAAGTAAAACATGAACTCCACATATTGTTCACGAAACATGATCTCAAACGTGTGTTAGAATTGATTAAAAAATTTATAAATAGCAAATGGACTCCAAAAATGTTAAAATTTATCATGGAGCCATTATATTATACTTAGAACATGTGATAAAAATTTGGGATGATTTCGCAAAAGTTGTCACATACTTGTCTTACAAATCCAATCATCTCCGATAATGTTTCATATCACTTAAAGGGATTGAGTAGGATTTGAATTGAAATCGAAGCTAAAATTCAAATTTGACTTCAAAACTTTTCGTACAGGCAATACAAAACATAGATGGTGTGATGTCAAGATTTGGTAATTTTTTGAAACCGTTTGATATTTTTTTAATTTTTAGTAAAATTTATTTAACGTTTGCCGAGTGTCAATGGGTAGACACTCGGCAAAATGGGATGTTTGCGGAGTGTCAACCCGAGGACACTCGGCAAAGGGGGACGTTTGCCGAGTGCCAGATCATAGGCACTCGGCAAACGCTGGATCCGGTCTTATCCGGACTTAGGCGTTTTCGGCCGCGCGCTTACACACACACAAACACACCCACCCACGCACACACCACGCCGCCGCCAGCGGCACGCTCCCCGCCGTCGGCGAGCCGCCGTGAGCTGCATCCCCGCGCCCCGCCTCCATCCCCTCTACTCCCACCGCCGCGCCACCCGCCTCCATCCCCTCTCCTCCCCCCGCCGTCGTCCCGCCCCATCCCCTCTCCTCCCACCGCCGCGCCGTCCCCGCCCCCCCCTCTGCAAAACCCGCCGCAGCCCCCACCCCCACCCTGTCCGTGCCCCGACCCCGACCTACCCCGTCCGAGCCCCCTCGTCCACCCCTTCCCCTCCCCTGCCGTCTCCTCCGAGCCCCCTCCCCATCCCCTCCACAGCCGGCGCGGTCCCCCACCACCTCCCTAGCCGGTGGACAGAGAAGGAAGAGTAGGGGAAGAAGAAGAAGAAGAAGAAGGGAGAAGGGGAAGAGAGGAGGAGGAAGAAAAAGGAGGCCGTTCGTCGCCGCTGTCCACCTCCCAAGATATGAATTAGAAGAGATATTAGTTGTAGTTTTAGTTGTAGTTGTGGTAGTGGTAGTGGTATAGTGGTAGTGATACCGGTAGTGGTAGTGTGGTAGCGGTAGGGTTATTGGTAGTGCCCATCTTGATTCGTTATGAGCATGGATTCAACCTATATATGTGTGTGGTTGTCGGCCATCGAGCCTTTGACATAAACGTGGTTGCCGGCCGTCGTGCCGTTGTTTTATTGCAGGTTTTGGAAACCTCACCGTGCAGGGGAGGTTCTGCCAAAATTTTGACTAATTTTATTTTTTTTCTTTTGCAGAAGGAAGGGGAGAAAGGAGCAGAGGCGATCTCTACCTGCACCACGTCGCCTCGCCACTGCACCGACTCGCCACTGCTCCGCTAGCCTAACTCCCCCGCCACCGAAGGTATAACCCCTCTTTGCTTATCATGGTCATGCATCATGTAACCAGTTAGGCGTCTCCCATTCGAAAGAGATATGGTTGGAAATATGTAATTCTTTGCATATCTATAACCATATCTGTTTCGAATTGTCCACGTTTCCATGGACAACCCGTGTGTGTGTAGAGGAGGTTAGTTTCCATGGTCTCCTCTGATCCGAGATAGAGTTTCGACGACACCTCCTTGTTGTTCTCTAGATACACACTCTCCGTATTAGGACGTGTATCTAGAGAGCAGCGGGGAGGTGCTACCGAAATTTTATCTCAGATAGGAGTAGAGCATGGAAACTAACCTCCTCTACGCACACACGGGTGGGATTAGGACCTATCCTCACCTATTAGACAATAGGAACATCATGTACATGCAATTGCTAGTTACATTACTCGCTGGTATATATCTTAGAGGATGGATGACCGGACATTGATGTACACGGGCCGCCCAAGTCAAGGTGCGATGAACGATGAATGGATTGAGAAGACCAATGCTTTCTTGGAACTTGTCTTTCCCCCGGAGAAAGAAGCGCGCTCAACTTGGTGTCCCTGCAGCAAATGCGCAAACATACGTCGACAAACAAAGGATGCCATGGGGCGACATCTTTGCAAGAATGGGTTCATGCCAGACTATACCCGATGGACACTACATGGTGAAGAAGCACGTATGAGAGAGGAGGTAGTGAGGCCACGCGTCGAGGATTATGATGCTGATGCTGGTATAGGAGAGATGTTAGATGACTTTCATGAAGCTCATTTCACTGAGGGAGATAGGGTGGAGGAGGAACCAGAGGCAACCGCAAAGGCGTATTATGACATGTTAGCCGCGGCATAAAAACCCCTTCATGGACAAGCAAAGGTTTCCCAACTCGATGCCATTGGTCGCCTAATGGCATTTAAGTCTCAGTTTGCCCTTAGTCGAGATGCCTTTGATGGTATGTTGACAGTTATTGGCACCCTGCTTCCGGAGGTTCATATTTTGCCAAAAAACATGTACGATTCACATATGCTTCTTCGTGCACTAAAAATGGCATATGAGCAGATACATGCTTGTCCCCAAGGGTGCGTCCTCTTTATGAAAGAACATGCGAATGCAAAGTACTGTCCGAAGTGTGAATCCTCTAGGTACTTAGAGGTAGATTCCGGGGATGGTCAGAAGAGGCAGCTTCAGATAGCTGTGAAGATCCTACGGTACCTTCCTTTCATACCGAGGCTCCAACGTCTATATATGACTGAGGAATCCGCTAAACAGATGACTTGGCACAAAAACGACAAACGTTACAATCCTGACAAGATGGTGCATCCATCTGATGGTGAGGCATGGACCCACTTTGATGGAATTCACACTGAGAAAGCTAGAGAGGAAAGAAATGTACGTGTTGCATTGGCAACAGATGGGTTCAATCCATATGGAATGATGGCTGCCCCGTACACATGTTGTCCTGTGTTCGTTATACCTCTCAATCTAACCCCTGGCGTCTTGTTTCAACGACATAGTGTATTTCTCTCATTGATCATTCCAGATCACCCAGGGAGAAGTATGGGTGCGTTCATGGAACCTATATTTGATGATTTGATCCGTGCTTGGGAGGAAGGGGTATGGACATACGACCGAGCGACAATGACAAACTTCAAAATGCATGTGTGGTACCATTACTCACTCCATGACTTTCTTGCGTATGGGATATTCTGCGCATGGTCTGTTCATGGAAAGTTTCCATGCCCAAGATGTAAGGCAGCTGTGAAGTTTATATGGTTGCAGAAAGGTGGAAAATATTCTTCGTTCGATCAACATCGACAATTTCTCCCTCTTGACCATGCATATAGACGAGACATCAAGAACTTCACAAAAGGTGTCCAAGTCACGGACCCTGTACCGCAGCTCATGAGTGGTGCCGAGGTTCGGGCTCAAATAGATGCTCTCCAGGTCGATGAAGAAGAAGGTGGTTTCGTAGGATATGGTGTGGAACATATGTGGACTCATAAGTCGGGCTTGGAGAGGCTTCCCTATTTCCATGACCTTCTTCTTCCACATAACATTGATGTCATGCACACTGAAAAGAATATCACCGAAGCAATTTGGGCAACCGTTATGGACATTCCTGATAAGACTAAGGACAACGTTAAGGCAAGAGTAGATCTGGCAACGTTATGCGATAGACCAAACCAAGAAATGCAGCCTCCGGGTAGCGGCAAGACATGGAGAAGGCCTAAGTCTGAATTTGTCTTGACTAGGCCACAGAGGAGGGAAGTTCTAGAATGGATGCAAACGTTATTGTTTCCTGATGGATATGCAGCGAATCTGAGAAGGGGGGTGAACCTATCTACTATGCGAGTGAATGGGATGAAGAGTCATGACTACCACATATGGATTGAGCGGCTTCTTTCGACAATGGTTCGAGGCTACGTCCCTGACCATGTTTGGCAAGTGTTAGCAGAGTTGAGCTATTTCTTCCGCCAGCTTTGTGCAAAGGAGTTATCTCGGAACGTGATTGCAGACTTAGAGAGAATGGCACCTGTGTTGCTTTGTAAGTTAGAGAAGATCTTTCCACCTGGTTTCTTCAATCCAATGCAACATTTGATTTTACACCTCCCGTCTGAGGCACGAATGGGAGGGCCTGTGCAGTTCCGTTGGTGTTATTTTGTCGAGAGAAGTCTAAAGGTTCTTCGAACTAAATGTAAAAATAAAGCAAAAATTGAGGCGTCCATGGCAGAGGCATACATTCTAGAGGAGGTGTCAAACTTCACAACAACATACTATGGTGACAACCTTCCTAGCGTGCATAATCCACCCTCTCGTTATAACATTGGCGAAAATGAATCGAATCTTAGCCTTTTCCGAGGCCAACTCGGTAGCGCAAGTGGATCGACCCCAAAGACCTTAAAGCCCGAAGAGTGTCGCCGGATAATGCTATATGTGTTGACCAACCTTGACGAAGTTGAGCCGTACATGACGTAAGTTCTATTCTCATTGAACTAGGATCAATACATGTTTAGCATTATACATCCAAACCCTTGTTTCTCCTTGTTACAGGGAATTTCTCTCTCAATTCTGGACTCGCTCAAGAGGTCCTAGCCCACAAGAAACCGAAACCCTTCTTAAAACAGGTGGGAAATGGGAATCCTGATTTTATTTCTTGGTTCAAACAGAAGGTAGCTACTACTTAGTTTGGCACTCCAAGTTTTCTCCTAGATTCAAACAAAATTAACAACCTATCTGCTTGGGCTTGCAGGCTAGTGATGTGTCTATGAGCGCCGAGTTGAGACAAGTTGCCCATGGCTTTGGCTATAGGGTCAGGTCATTTTCATCTTATGATGTGAATGGATATCGATTTCACACATCAAGTTACGAGGCGAGTTGGCCCAATCGAAGAACCACATGTTGTGGAGTGTTTACACCCGACCTTGATGGGCTCAAGTATTATGGAATAATTGAAGACATATACGAACTCCAGTTCTATGGTTGCAAACCTCTTAATCCTGTCATTTTCAAATGCCATTGGTTTGATCCTGCATTAACAAGACGGACCCCTAACCTTGGGCTAGTCGAAATTTGACGAGATTTCGTCTATCCAGGAGATGATGTCTATATTGTTGCTCAACAGGCCACACAATTATATTATATGTCATACCCATGCCAGACGGACATCCGTCTTAAGGGGTGGGATATTGTGCACAAGGTATCATCACACGGTAAAGTACCTATCCCAAACGATGAAGATTACAATTTGAACCCAAGCACATATGATGGAGAGTTCTATCAAGAAGAGGGTCTAGAAGGTAGGTTTGAGATAGACTTAACCGAAGCCATTGAAATGGAAATAGACAATGAAAGGGTATCTGTCGAGGATGCTGGAGATGAGGTGGAAAATGCAAAGGATTTACAATTACTTGAGAGATTACGTTTAGGCAACGGAAATGAGGATAACATCGCTCCTTTGGATAGTGTTGAGCCTTTGGACATGGTTGATAGTGATGATGACACTTATGATCCCGCTATTCCTGACCATGAAGAGTATTTCTAATACATGTAATACAATTTTATTTTGTTTATTATTCTACATGTCTTTCATAATTATGTTATTAGACTAATTGGATTAATTCTTTCAAATGCAGGTAATTCAAGATGACCGGCCGCGGAATAAGGGCTCTCTCCTCGGTTTACGCCGCGTCCAGCAGGAGGAGGAGCGCCCGCAGGAGAGGCTCGGATCCTACCCCGCAGCCAGAGGCGCAGGCACAACAGGAGGAGGAGCAGTCGGCGGAGCAGTCGGAGGAGCAGGGGGTTGAGGCGGAGGATGGGAACGACGACGACGACTCGGCACCAGCAGGGGGTTCCACTTCAGCTACTCCGCCGACTGTCTACTTGCAAGGACCGGCGAGCCTCCCTCAGCGACCCATCCCACTGTCGGGTCATCCGATGATTCGACCCGGGGTCGAAAAGTAAGTACTTTTGTATGTTGTCACTATTTCATTTAATATGTTTAAAACCACAATTACAACTAACATTCTTCCTTAATCACTTGTTCAGGAGTTGGAGGTTTGTGAGTCCAGGTACTCACAAACGCTCGGTGAATGGGATCTTGGATCTCTTGTGCAGGGAGCACTTCCCTGGCTTAGTTGAGTACGCTGGCGTCGTAACTCCGGCGTACACGTTTGACCACTACACCGTGGCAACCGATGCTCCAGATCGGAATGGCAGGACGTTTGCCAACAAAGCGGAGCGGGTAATCGGCGAGCTGTGGGTAAGTTGTATCGCACACATTTATTGTACATTCTTAAAATACTTAATAGATACATCACATCTCTCTCTATATGTGTGCAGGTGTTGACACAAAAAGCGTCAGGATCTGCGAACACCTCGGGCTTTTACCCAAATTCGATATCCGAAGGTGTGCCAGTCGATTTGACCAGTTAATCGACAAGGACGATAACTAGAACAACTTTGAACGAGACAACGGCGATGCGCCCGGATGTCAAGGCTCAAACCTGATCAGGATAACTAAAGTAGAGCTGCCGACGGCGATGCGTCTGGACGTCAAAGTTCAGGTTGCTTAAACGCGGAACTTGTAAGAGTTGACGGAGATCGAAGAAATGCAGCTTGTCGAAGCTTGAACAACTCGTAGACTAGATCTAATGCGATAAAAAGTAGGGTTGCTGGAAAAGTAAATAAGAATAATAGATTTTGTTTGATGTATTGATTGATGTCCACGGGCCCCTGAGTACATATTTATACTCCGGCAACAGGAGTTGTAGATAGACACGACTCGTACCTTTCCTAAACAAAATCAACTCCTATTTTCAAGGAAATAACTGACTCGCGCAGGAGTCGGACCCAAATAACAATAATATTTTCCTAAACAAACACTCCTATTTTTAAGGAAATAAATGACTCACATAAAGACTAGACTCGAAATAAATCTATTAATACCGGCATAAAATCGCCAGTTTCCATATCTACCTCCTTCACGATGGACTCTCCATCGGCAGATCCCCGCAACTTTCCTTCAACGTCATCGGCAATCGGCTTCCATTCTGCTTCCATCGGCAAGATAAACACCTCATTGCCTTCAACAGCATCACTTTACCTCTATCGACAACAGATCCCTGTCCTCATCAGCGTCATCCTTACTCTCATCGGCAGACCTTCATCGGTAACACTCATCTTCTTTGGTAACATCTACCTTTATCGGCAATTTAAACCGATGACCTCCTACCGTCGACAGATGACAGCTACCGATCAATACGAGTCTTAGCCCACTTGACATATGCCGAAAAGCGGTGTCAACACATGCCCCCCAATTTCGGAGTATAAAATATTTATATGCCGAAATTTTCTACTGCAACCTTCTCTTCTAAGGTACCCGCACGAATTCCTCGATTCCTACGCGCAAAAAATGGCAGGTTTCCAACCAAACCTCACAACTGTAGTGCGAACAGTTACAATCATTCCCTCCGGCGCCTCGACTGCAGCGAAAACCCACTACCAGGCCTTTCCATATCTCGGCGCAACCACGAGAAATTTCTGAATTACCCTCCAAGACTCAAAGTCCATAAAGGTCTCCACTATTCATCTTCTTCTCTACCCCGAGCTCACATTCTCTTGCCTCCATCTTCAAACGCACCGGCGCACTCCAAGAAACACATCACCAGGCGGCCTACAAGAACTTCGGCGTCCACCGGCGACTCCTCTCCTCAGCGGAAGACGCAACCTTCACAGGAACTCCCTTCGCTCCAATGGCGATCAACATTGACGTCCCCGCAGTAAATTTTTTCTTTCTTGATCTGCTTTCTGCGATTTTTCCTCTCTGCGGCTTTCCATAATTTCCTTTTATTTTCCTTTCTCGTTGTTCAAACCCTAGGAGCTTCGCAACAACATTGTGATTCCTATCGAAAAGACCAACCTCCATTGCTTGGGTCCAATGGGAAATTCCGATCCGATCGATATAATCAACGCAGGGACCAACTGCATCCCCTTCAGATCCGAGTGCCTCGATCTAGGGTTATGGGCAGACACTTTCCAATCATGGCCCAAGCCAACAAAAGGATGGCAAAATTGGTACCTCAGGATTGCCGATAAGCAGCAGGTTTATTGGGCAGAACGCAAGTTGGACCAGTGCATTAAGCTATCTCTTGTCGATATGGCCAGGAACGAGAATATGATGATAGCTGCCTCTTACTTCTGGTCTGACACAATGAATGCCTTCCTATTCCGACACAGACCGGCCACCCCCACACTTGCCAATGTGCATATGCTCACTGGCTTAGATGTTATTTCTGCCGATGATGGCATCCTTTTCGGCAGGAAATCCACACGTCGAGTAACCACCCGCAACATCGGTGGTTGGTCCGGATATGTCAGGGAACACCACAAAGAAGGAACAGTAGATCAAAGAGAACATGCCACTTTCCTGAACATGTGGTTAGAAAAATTTATCTTCCGTGGCAGAACAGTTGGCCCCACTAATATGTATCTCCCAGCAGCGGAACTCTTAGCCGACGGAGTAAGACTCCCTCTCGGCCGATATCTCCTCGGATCAGTTTACCATCTCCTGCACCAAGTTTCCAGAAGACTATTACTGGGCGAATCCATTGGTAACCTTGGAGGTCCTTGGTGGTTCATCAACTTATGGCTGAACGCCCATATGCACCAATGCCTCCAATTCGACTTATTCAACCAGCAGTTTCCAAGGGACTTGCCTGAAGACTATCCACTTGCCGAAGATGAATCGGCAACCCGCTTTCCACTTAATTTCAGGGAAGCCATTATAGTACTACCAGGGACCAATGCAAACGAAGAACAATTTGGTCACTTTTTTCAGAGGTTCTACTGCGGGATCCCCGTTGCAGATCGAGCCTGGTGGCCTTATGTCGATACCGACAATCGCTTCCCCCTATCTTTTAACCTTACCGATGGCAATATACCAGAAAATGAAGCAATCATGAAGGCCACCATCACTCCTCAAGCCATTCCAGTCAACATGTTCGGTTCTGGAAAGAATACCTCTCCATCCTATGAATTCTATTATCCATCGGTAGCAGCAAGACAGTTGGCATTCGGCCAATTGCCGATCAAATTTTGTTATGCCGATGTGATTAAACCAAGAGAGGCTATCTCCAGTGCCTTGGTCTGGAACTGGGTCGTCACCCTTCTTCCTCACGCCGATGCAACAAGTACCGATCTATCCTCTTGGACACCGACATCGTTTATCACAGAATCATTCAAGTCTTGGTGGCAAGAGTGGAAAAATCAGCTGTTTTCCATATCATCACATCACTATCGGCACCTCATCGATAACAATCACATCGTCCCCGACGACGCAGTACGTTTGTTCTTATACATTAATCCCCTTAAACACCTCATTGCATCGGCAACTAACTTTCCTTTAACAGGTTAACGATCCAATTCCGAAGAAAAGCATGAGCGGCAAGTACTTCAATTTACGGATGATGAATCCCACATTAGGGATCGGAAATAGGGCTCCTTCGCTGGCCGACCTTATGCACGGCAAAGCACCCAAGGTTACTTTTAAATCTAAGCTATCGACCAAAAACACTGCCACTCCATCAATTGCCGCCGCCATTCTGACCCAAGCTTTTAAAGTAACAACTTTTTACGCTGAATATCAACCTTTATCAGCAGCATTCACTTTTACCTAACTTGTACATATTTTCAGGGAACAAGCTCATCGGCAGCTGCTCCAACTGCACAAACTACTGCCGATGCCCCCCGAGCTTCAAAGCGTGTTGGTTCACCAACCGTTGCACCAAAGAAGAAAAGGCGCCTAAGGAAGGCCATTCCAACTGCTCCGCCCACCTCAGTCGATCCATCAGCTCCATCATCGGCTCCATCTGCACCAGCGGCCCCATCACCTACACCGGCTCCTGTTCCTTCACCGGTTCCACAGCTTCTAACCGATGCACCATCACAAGAGGCTCCCACTTTCAACACAGCGTCGATAGAAGTCCCGGTCCAAGAGGCAGAGCCAACGTCGAACGAACCAGTACCCACAACGACAGACGCACCATCATCTCCAACACTGGCCACCATTGCAAAAGAGAATCCATCGGCATCTGTTGCCGATCACGGAAATGTCACTGCACCGACTACTTCACCCAACCAAAGGTGAGAAATTCGCATGAAGATGGTAATCCCCTTGTCTTAACAACTCACAATCTAACTAAAAATCGGTGGAAGCTAACCCTTTCCTATTTTAGGCCCAAGATTCTCCTAACAGCCTGTTTTCTTTTACCGTCGATCTTCCTGACGAAGACGAGGAAGAAGAAAATTCTGCCCCAATTTTATCGGCAGAAATCAAACTTAAACTCGAAGTGTTGTTATCTTTGCTGCAGCAAGACATTTCTCAACTCGTCCAAGACTCTATTGCAATAAAGATAGCCTTCAAGGACATCCAAGGCTACCTTCCTGCCGATGTTGAAGAGACACTTTTCCAAGCGGCCTTCCTCGAGAGCAGACAACTCCAGTATCAAAGGCTCTCTCGCCGCATTGCCGATAGGACCACCCAAATAGAGCTCGAAGGAAAAATACTCCAATACAAGAAATCCGCCGACGAGAAGCACCAAGGCATAAATCATTTAAAATCCCTCGGCATTGAGCTTGAGCGAGATATCGTACACCTATAGGCAAAGAAGGAAAAGTTACTAGCAGAACTGAAACAAGTTGAAGGAGCTTTGACAGAAGCCAGCCGTCAGAAGGCCGAACTCCCACGCACTATCGAAGTCTTGCAACAAGAGAGAGATGTCGACGCGCGTCAGGCTCTCTTGACGAAGAAAAAACTCAAGCCGATAGAAGGATCCGCTGACAACGACGCCAAGGAAATGAATGAAATAGAGCAAATTCGCCTGCGTGCGATATCAACTATTCATTCCTTGCTGTAATTTACTATAATTCAAGGTACTAGCGACAACAGACCCAACACTCGATCTTCGTGTATGATATCAACAACGCTTTCTTGCCGATATGTTGCACTTTATCAGCATTTTCACTCCGTGTTGCCTCATGCATCCACCCATATGCTCGGATAGTATTTCTTTAAGTATTTACCGTTGATTGCTCTGGGAAACACAACCCCTTCGAGGGTTTCTAAAATATAAGCATTACTAGGAACAGACTGATTTATCCGAAACGAACCCTCCCAATTAGGGGACCACTTTCCAAACCTAGAACTTTTAGTCCCAATCGGTAAAATCAATTTCCACACAAGATCACCATCGGCAAACTCCTTCACCTTGACTTTTTTATCATACCACCTAGCAATCCTTTTCTTATTTTCTTCAATACTGATCAAAGCTCTCAACCGATGACTTGCTAGGTCTTCTAATTCATCTTTCATAAGAGTACCATAATCATCGGCTGTCAACTGATCTTGTGAAAATAATCGCCTAGAACCAGTTTTAATTTCCCAAGGCAAGACAACATCATGCCCATATACTAACTGATACGGCAAAACTTTGGTTGCACCATGACACGCCATCCGATACGACCATAAAGCTTCATTTAGCACCACATGCCACCTTCTAGGGCTTTCTTCGATTTTGCGCTTGATCAGCTTGATGATCCCTTTGTTAGTTGCTTCAGCCTGACCATTAGCTTGAGCATAATAAGGAGAAGAGTTTAAAACTTTAAATCCCATATCGATTGCAAAATCATTAAACTCTCCCGATGTAAACATAGTTCCTTGATCAGTCGTAATAGTTTGAGGAATGCCAAATCGGTAAATGATATGCTCTTTTACAAAATCTATCATGTTAGCCGACGTAACCGTCTTCAAAGGAATTGCTTCCACCCACTTCGTGAAATAATCAGTAGCAACCAAAATGAATTTATGCCCTTTACTTGATGGCGGATAAATCTGGCCGATGAGATCGATCGCCCATCCCCTAAATGGCCAAGGCTTGATTATAGGATTCATTGCCGACGCAGGCGCTCTCTGGACATTACCAAACTTTTGACAATCCCGACACCCTTTAAAGTAGCTGAAGCAATCTTCAAGAATCGTCGGCCAATAATATCCATTCCGCCTAATTATCCACTTCATCTTATATGCCGATTGATGTGCCCCACACACTCATTCATGGATTTCACCCATCAACTCCTTAGATTTTTCTTTACTAAGGCATCTGAGCAAAACTCCATCAATTGTCCGATAATACAACTCATCATCGAGGAGCACATATTTGGTAGCCTGAAACCTTAACCGTCTCTCAACCTTCCTAGACGGATCTTTCAAGTAATCAGTAATTTCTTTCCTCCAATCATCGGTAACCACCACCGATGTCATGATCTCTCGATTCGGTTGATACCCTGAGGCATACTGTGCCAACCGATTAGCCTCCTCATTATGCAACCTGGGAATATGCTCAAGACGATAATCCCTAAACTCTTTCAACAATTGCAAACACTTCATATGGGCCGCAATTAAGATTTCACTTCGACATTCATATGTTCCAATTAGCTGATTGATCACCAACATGGAATCACCGAAGACTTCAACAGCATCGGCACGTACCTCTCTGAGCAATTCCAACCCTTTCAACATAGCTTGGTATTCAGCCTGGTTGTTCGTTGAGGTAGCAATAATCGGCAATGAAATTTCATACTTTTGTCCATGGGGTGAGATCAAGACAATGCCGATACCTGCTCCTTCTTTACATGTAGATCCATCAAAGAATAAAGTCCAAGGAGCAATCTCTACAAAATTTACTGCATTGCAATGCTGGGTAACAAAATCGGCCATCACCTGACCCTTAACGGCTTTAGCCGATTCATACCTCAGATCAAATTCTGAAAGTGCTAGAATCCATTTACCGATCCTTCCATTCAATATTGGCATTGACAACATATAGTTAACCACATCATCCTTGCATATAACAATACACTCAGCCGATAACAAATAATGCCTCAACTTGGTACAGGAGAAATACAAACACAGACATAATTTCTCAACTGCCGAATATCTGGTTTCAGCATCCACCAGCCTTCGGCTCAAATAATAAATCACACGTTCCTTTCCCCCTCAAATTCTTGTATTAAAGCCGAACCAATAACACCGTCATCGGAAGACAAATATAATCTGAACGGCCTCCCGTGTTGAGGCGGAACCAAAACTGGTGGACTTACCAAATATCTCTTAATTTCTTCTAAGGCTAGCTGTTGTTCTTCTCTCCATATAAATTCTTGACCAGCCTTCAATTTTAACAACGGACTAAAAACTTTAATCTTTCCAGACAGGTTGGATATAAATCTTCTAATAAAATTAATCTTGCCGATCAAGGACTGTAGCTCAGTCTTATTTGCGGGAGCGATCACCTTATTAATTGCATCAATAGATTTTCTACCAATTTCTATACCTCTCTGATGCACCATAAAACCCAGGAACTGACCTGTCGATACATCAAACGCACATTTATTAGGATTCATTTTCAATCCATGTTCCCTTGTACATTCCAAATTTTTCCGCAAATCGGCAAGATGCTTCTCAAAGTTCTTGGATTTGATCACCACGTCATCAATATAAATTTCAACTATCGTGCCGATGAATTTATGAAAAATGAAATTCATTGCCCTCTGATAAGTAGCACCGGCATTCTTTAAACCAAAAGTCATCAGGACCCACTCAAACAAACCAACATGACCTGGACATCGAAAAGCAGTCTTGGATATATCCTCTTCAGTCATAAATATTTGATTATATCCAGCATTACCATCCATAAAACTAATGATCTGATGTCCGGCAGCAGCATCAACCAGTAGATCGGCAACAGGCATAGGATAACCGTCCATCGGCATAGCCTTATTGAGATTCCTGAAATCAATACAAACACGAAATTTTCCATTTTTCTTATACACAGGAACCACATTGGAGATCCAATCGGCATAGCGACATTGCCGAATAAATCCAGCCTCAATTAATTTTGTAACCTTAGCCTTAATGTCAGGCAACACATTAGGATTACATCGGCGTGCCGGTTGCCGATGCGGTTGGAAGCCAGATTTAATAGGCAACCGATGTTCGACTATCGATCGTTCTAAACCAGGCATCTCTGTGTAATCCCAAGCAAAGCAATCTTTATATTCCTTCAATAAATTACATAACTGTTGGTTACACTGGGAATTTAACTTAGCACTAATAAAAGTTGGCCTAGGTTTACTACCATCACCGATGTCTATTTCTAACAAATCATCGGCGGACGTAAACCCCTGCCCAAGTTTTCCATCGTCGGCGAACCGATCCATTAAAACTCTTCTTCAAGACCGACTGCTTGGATCGGTATGAGGCGATAATCGGCCACCTTAAGGAACTCTGCATCCCAGGCCTCTCCCGATATGCACCTGGTGTGCTCATAAGTTTCCGATTCTGCCGACGCAACTGTTGATGGGTTCTCACTTCGAACGACCTCAATTCTGTCTCCGACCCATTGCACAAGACTTTGGTGCATCGTGGAAGGGACGCAACAGTTAGCATGGATCCAATCCCTCCCCAGGAGTAGGTTGTAGGTACCTTTGCCACCGACCACGAAGAAAGTTGTCGGCAAAGTTTTGCTGTCGATGGTTAGTTCAACACATACGGCTCCCATAGCTGCTGACACATTGCCTCAAAATCTTTGAGTTTCATGTCCGTCTTTACCATGTCTTGATCACCCTTCCCAAGCTTCCTAAAGATGACATATGGCATTATATTGATTGATGCCCCGCCATCCACCAACATCTTGGTCATCGGCTGTCCATCGACTTTACCCTTGACAAATAAAGCTCTCAGATGTTGCCTTTCATCATCGGCAGGTTTCTCAAAGACTGCCGACACTGGATCCAACTTCAATTGTGCCATCTCAGCAGCTCCTTCCTCATCGCTAACAGGTGCCATGAACTCCATCGGCAATATGACAACCATATTGATATCTGCCGATGGGTCTCTATCCTTGCGCTTTGGCCTCCACTGCCTAACCGGGGACCTTGCAGAATTATCACCATGATATAAATCTCTTTGATGCTCACGCTGGATCTTCCTTTTCTGAGTCTTCGTCAGACCCTTAGGGCACCATTAAGGAAGCTTAGTCTTCCAAGCAGGTTGGTGCTGCTTCTCAATGCTTGCATCGGCACCACTCCTTACGTTTGAATCCCTTGAGAATATTTCTTCGTCAGGCACTCTTGCGTCGGCCATCTCTTCAAGCTCTTCTTGACCAACACGCCTGCCAAGCCTGTCATGTGCGCTGAGCTTGCCTCCCAGCCAATCGTGTGCCGACCTCTTCTCTCTGAGCGGCCTAGCATATCTGGATTCCCGATCATCGAAGCAAGGTTTCTTCTCTGATCGATCGGCAGGGTAATAACCATTGCATTCAGGGCAATTATCAGCGGTGGGCAATTTGATACCTTCCTCCCAACAATGAACGAAGAAAGGGCACTTCCAATGGTCCTTATGCCGAAACCATTCTTGGCGCTCTTCTTCTTCCTGCTGCCGATATCGTTCCTCCCGTGATTGCCGATATTCGTGCCTTGGCCTCCTATACGTAATTATGACACCAGGAGCTCTCTTGTCATTGATTTCAACGGCAATCCTCTTGCCCTTTCTGTCATCGGCAAATTTCTTTACCTCCCATTCATCCACTTGATGGTCAGGATCCACCGATGCATTCTTCCTGGTAGCCTCCGATGTCAGCATCTTAGTTTTCCCATTGGTTTCCACCATATTATTTGGAAATGGGTGTTGGTCAATTTTCATCAGTTTCTGAGCTCTGGTATTTTCAAACTTGATTCGCCTAGATTCAATTTTCGACTACAACTGCTGCCTAAAAACCTTGCAGTCATTGGTACTGTACGAAGTGGCATTATGCCACTTGCAATACCTGATCTTCTTAAGTTCTTCAGCCGATGGAATCACTTGATTAGGAGCCAGTTTAATTCACCCTTCTTGTAGCAGCAGATCAAACATCCTATCGGCTTTGGTAATGTCGAAGGTGAACCTTTCGGCCTCTTTCTAGCCAAACGGACAGGATACTGACTTTTCATCCTTCACCCATTCAGCAGCATCGATACTCAGTTCTTCATCTGAATCGGTCTCCTCTCGCCCAATGTACGCCACCTTTTTATTCCAAGGTTTTCTGGGTTCAAAAACCTTAGTGTCTTGATCAGCAATTCGATGCATAAGATGACTTAAGCTTTCAAATTCCTGAGATGCATACTTGTCTTTGATGTGCGGCAACAATCCTTGGAAGGCCAAATCTGCTAACTGCCGATCATCAAGTACCAAACTGTAGCACTTATTCTTCACATCTCGCAACCTTTGAATGAAGCCTTCTACCGATTCGTCATTGCGCTTTCTTAGCCTGACCAAATCGGTAATCTTCTTCTCGTGCACACCGGTGAAGAAGTATTTATGAAACTGCTTCTCTAGATCGGCCCAGGTAATCACAGAGTTTGGAGGTAATGAAATAAACCACGTGAATGCCGATCTAGACAATGAAGACGAGAACAATCTCACCCTCAGTTCATCCCTGCTGGCTGCTTCCCCACATTGAATAATGAAACAGTTGATATGTTCCATCATTGAAGTATCATCTTGGCCAGAGAACTTTGTAAAATTAGGCACCTTGTACCGATTTGGGAGAGGGATTAAGTCATATACTGGGGGATATGGCGTCGATAAGAATATGTATTAACCTTGGGTTTAATGTCAAACTGCTCTTTCATTACTTCGGCAATCTTATCGTCCCAATACACCTCCTGTTCTTGCCGACTCATTGGCTGATAGTTGACTAGTGGAGCCAACTAATGTGCCCCTTCAGGATTTGGTGGAAGATGATTTGGAATAGTTGGCACGGGTGCGGCACCAGTCATCTGGATGTTATGCATCGGTTGACTTACCAATGGATAACTCTGCATACTCACTGGGTTATGTTGTGGCATTATACTCATCGGTTGTTGCACCGATGTTCCACCCTGAGTATGTGCTGGACCTCCATAATGACACATTGGTACACCGGGCTGTTGAGTTGGCTGCTGACCAGTCCATCCAGGATTATAGATCATCGGCATATAACTTACCGATGGATGATAGCTAACCGGAACATGTTGTTCCAGTATTCTGGAGCAGTCAATAAATTGACTTCGAGGCACCGATGCTCTAGCTTGAGGATTCGGTACCACCATGGGTTGGTTTCCAGTCTCTGCCCCTTGATGCATCGGCATAGAACTGACCGATGACGGTATAAGAGGTACTTTGGGAACCACCATCTGACGATCTTCTGCCGGCATTTGTATAGTTGGAGAAGACGTAGAGTAATGCACCATAGGGATCATCGGCTGTGATTGCATTGCCAATGCCACAGAGCCCTTCCAGGCTGAACTATCTCCTTGCATCAGACCAGGACCAATAGATGGGCTTGGAGGCATACCGTATCCCCACCAGTTAGCGGGAGCTGGTTGACTCTGGATAGCAAGTTCTGACACTGCCGATGCCACCGGATCTGTACTCAACTGGATAGTGCTAGCAGGACTTGATCTTGGCGGCGTAACCGCATCGGCAGACAGATCTACTGGTTGTGAAGATGTCATTGGAGCCGCCGATGGGTTAATAGATGCCGATCCAGGTTGATGATACGCTGGACCAACATATTGGGATGCCTGTCCTTCCTTAAAAGATTGCATAACATCATTGTATACGGTATTGGACAGCATAGTAGAGTGGCTAATTAATGCTTGATTTAATGCAGAATTAACCATCTCTTGCAATTTACCAGGATTGGCGTCGAACGTAACCTGCCGTGGCAACGACGGGTCTTGCTTCTGGATAGCTTCACCGCTCCTGGTTAGGCTGAAGGATTTCAGATATAACTGCTTGTACTTCTCCATAGCCTGCTCCATAGTCTGCCTCTGATCATCTCTCAGATTTGCTTCAGAGACCTCATTGACATTGCTTGGACTAACTTCGGTATTATCACCCATCGTAGATGTATAATGGTCCCACCGGGTGTGCCAAAGGAGGTGTTGACACAAAAAGCGTCAGGATCTGCGAACACCTCGGGCTTTTACCCGAATTCGATATCCGAAGGTGTGCCAGTCGATTTGACTAGTTAATCGACAAAGACGATAACTAGAACAACTTTGAACGAGACAACGACGATGCACCCGGATGTCAAGGCTCAAACCTGATCAGGATAACTAAAGTAGAGCTGAACGAGACGACGACGATGCGCCTAGACGTCAAAGTTCAGGTTGCTTAAACGCGGAACTTGCAAGAGTTGACGGAGATCGAAGAAATGCAGCCCGTCGAAGCTTGAAGAACTCGTAGACTAGATCTAATGCGATAAAAAGTAGGGTTGCTGGAAAAGTAAATAAGAATAATAGATTTTGTTTGATGTATTGATTGATGTCCACGGGCCCCTAAGTACATATTTATACTCCGGCAACTGGAGTTGTAGATAGACACGACTCGTACCTTTCCTAAACAAAATCAACTCCTATTTTCAAGGAAATAACTGACTCGCGCAGGAGTCGGACCCAAATAACAATAATATTTTCCTAAACAAACACTCCTATTTTTAAGGAAATAAATGACTCACATAAAGACTAGACTCGAAATAAATCTATTAATACCGGCATAAAATCGCCTGTTTCCATATCTACCTCCTTCACGATGGACTCTCTCCATCGGCAGATCCCCGCAACTTTCCATCAACGTCATCGGCAATCGGCTTCCATTCTGCTTCCATCGGCAACATAAACACCTCATTGCCTTCAACAACATCACTTTACCTCTATCGGCAACAGACCCCTGTCCTCATCAGCGGCATCCTTACTCTCATCGGCAGACCTTCATCGGTAACACTCATCTTCTTTGGTAACATCTACCTTTATCGGCAATTTCAAGCGATGACCTCCTACCGTCGACAGATGACGGCTACCGATCAATACGAGTCTTAGCCCACTTGACATATGCCGAAAAGCGGTGTCAACAGCAGGATTTCTATAGATGCGAGCCGGGACACGAGGCCCACGCCGACACTGTGGCTCGCCGAGTTTGCAAGAAACTCGTGTCGGACATGCACTACGAGTCGCGTGTCCAGTCCATTGTCACTTACCACGGCGACGTCCTTAAGGAAAAGGTCTCCAAAGCTGACACCAGGAACATTAGGATGACACGACAACAGTACGAAGATGTAAGTATACAACTTTACTACTGATTTTATTTAAGATTTATAGGCTAAATATGATATTCATATATGTCACTTGATGTGTGTAGGCGATTCCATGGTGGTGCTCCCATCATACCGAGTGCTGGAAACAGATTGTGGATAAGTGGTGCGGCCCCGATTGGGAGGAGACGCATAACGCTTGCTGGGAGCGGCGTTTGATGAGGCCAGGCACAACACACTATCAAGGAAGCCAGAGCCTAGAGGCATACGCGTCCAGTTGGGTATGTCAATGACTACAATTTAGTGCAATAGTTAATTTGCATTGTTTCTAATCATCTTGTTGGTTTCCTCGCAATCGGCAAAGCATGACAATCAGCCTTGCAATCTGTTCAAGGCATTTTCCTTGTCCAAAAAGGGCTCGGCGTCATCGAACGTCGACTACAATCCGGATGACCCGCCAGAGAAATACACTAACCCGAGCGTCCACAACCGCCTTACCGAGTACACTACAGCGGTAAAGAATCTCCATGGTGCAGACTACGATCTGACCACCGATGATCTTGATGGAGAGGTAATCATGAGGTTGGGAGGCGGCAAGAAGCATGGGCGGTACTGGATTGCCGACGGTGCGCTCGACATAGCCAGTATGCCCAGTCTCAGCCAGATTAAAGCGAGGAACAGACCGGGGGGCCCGGTCATACGCGAGCGCCCAAACACCTCACAGCAGCAGATGCAAGCACTTCAGGTTATTTCTGTTTTATTCGCCGTTCATTGAGTTTCCTTAGCTTTGCATTCGTCTAACATTTGAATGAAATATTGTAGGCCCAGCTAGAGGATGAGAGGAGGCGACGGGAGGAGCTGGAGGCGAGGATGGAGGCTGATCGGCAGGCGGCGGAGGTTGAGCGGCAGACGATGGCGGAAGAGCGAGTCATGAACCATCTGAGTCTGCAGAAGATGTTTGAGTACATGCAAAGCCTTGGCGCCGCTCATGGTATGGCTCCTCTGGCTTTGGAGCTGCCTCCACGTCCACCTCTTCCTCCACATCAACCTATCTACTTCGGCACTCCTGTGAGTATGAATGTTTTAGTTTATATGTTTACGCTTGTGGTCAAAGCACAATAGCACTTGTAACCTAGCATAATTCGAATGTTAGAATCTTATAGTTCACTTTTGTAACACATGCAACCTCTTTTACTTTGTGCAGAATCAATCGGCGGCATCAAATGCTTCGCCGGGGTTGGGAGGATCGCCGGGCTATGGAGCTTTGCCGGGCTATGGAGCTTCGCCGGCCTATGGAGGATCGCCGGGCTTGGGAGGATCGCCGGGATCAGGTTGTGGGCCTCGTGACCCTGGACCCTCGTTGTGAACGCTTTGGATTGAACTATGGACTTATTTGTGAACTGGATGCATTGTCATGTTGAATTATGGATGATTCGTCACTTATTGTGAGATATATGTGTTGTTTGTGATATCTGTGTTGTTTGTGATGTGATACGTGTTGTTTGTGATATATATCTTCTGTTTGTCTGGATGGAATTGAAAAAACAAATAAAAAAGACTGTTTCTGGTCAATTTGCCAAGTGTAACACTCGGCAAAGGCTTGGTTTGCCGAGTGCTATGGTCATGACACTCGGCAAAGGAACCATTCCAGACCACCTGGGAAGGCCCTTTGCCGAGTGTATAGTGTTTGCCGAGTGTCATGACCAAGACACTCGGCAGTAGGTATATGATTTGCCGAGTGTCCTGCATGGGGACACTCGACAAAGGGGGCAGTTTGCCAAGTGTCCTGCATGGAGCACTCGGAAAACCGGAGGCATGTGCCGAGTGTCTGAGTCAATGACACTCGGCAAAGGGGCTATGTTTGCCGAGTGTCTTGGTCAACGACACTTGGCAAACCTTCCGTTACCGTGCCCTTTTTTTTTGTCGAGCGTCGCTTTGCTTTGCCGAGTGTCTGCGTACACACGGCAAATGATTTGCCGAGTGCCCGAAAGAAAACACTCGGCAAAGGATCTTTACAGTTAACATCGTTACCGTGTGCGCTTTGCCGAGTGTTACACTCGGCAAAGGGACCATCTCCAGTAGTGAATGTGGCCCCACATGGGACCCAACACTCCCTTTCTCTCGGCAGCGAATGGACAGGAGCAAACAGGTGAAACGACTCTCCATTCCCGCATTCTCCTAGAAGCCCAGTACTGTCAATTTAGTGTGCATTTGGTGGGTGGTCAACCCACTGGCCTGGACGTGGAAAAATGCGAGCGTCGGGCGTTTTGCTGGAGGCCTGGAGCCTGGAGCCTGGATTGGGCTAGCGTCTCTTATCTATCGGTTCATGTCGCCTCCGCGTGGTGCGTGTGCTCCTCACCACCTCACTCGGTGCCACTGCACCTCCTCGCTCGCGGTGAGGTGGCCGTCTCGCTCGCAGCCACTCCTCTATGTGCTCCTCGACCTCGTTTGCATATGGTAGCTCTAGTAGCCAATACTCAGTCTGTTCACTTGGCTTTTCAGCCTGCTTAAATCCAGCTAGAACAGTGTTTTTCTCTCACAAGAAATCAGCCAACAGTGCATAATCCTGCCAAATAAACAGGCCCACTAGCAACAGAGAAGGCATCCAGTAGCAGCTGAAAGCTCCTCCTCCACCCGGACAAAACATGCGCTAGGAGCCAAAGCCCACCGAGAGCTCCTCCTCCTCCTCCCAGATGCCATGTGTGTCCGACAAAGTCCCGTGGTTTCTCCCGCTCAAGAGGTGCCGATGGTGGAGGGGGTGGTGGCATGGCGGTGACCCCCTAGGTGACCCTTTTTCTTGTTGTCAAAATGATTGGAGAACATCACTAAACAACATGTAGAGACACCCCACAACTTGTTCAACGAAATCCCTTAAACGATAAGCTTAGTATCAAAATAAATCAGGCAATCAAACAGACTCTGGAGCTAGGCATAACACACACGAAAACAATCAGAAGTTGACTTGGTCAGAGCAGAGTCTAAGATGGCCCACGATCCAAACACAACCTTACAGGAGCAGCTAAAAAAATAGAACCTTTAATACAACTATAATAATACAATAATATTTCTAATAAGTGTAAAGTATTAAAAAAACCATTGTTATAAAACAAGTTATAATGTTTATTGATGCCATGGTCACCGATGATCATCAATGTTATTTTTATCTTGTACTGTCTTCTCGATGCACAGAGTTGCCAATCGATTTAATCAACTTCATATATTAATGGTTGTGTTCACTGCCCTAGCTACACCGTAAGTCCCAAATCACAATTTCAAAAGAGTCCAAAGTGGCCAAGTCTTGTATAGTTGTATTTTTTCTTGTAAAGAATAAACACCGGCAACAAAGGCAAAACAAAATTTGATTTAACATATATATTCTAATATTCTTGGCATACATCAATCAAGGGCTTATGGGCAATTGGGTACCTCTGGGAAGGCTGGAAGACACAGTGGGTCTGTGCGCCGCCACCGGCCGGCCGCTCGCTGGACGATGGTTCTTGCCGCGATGAACGGGAACACAGCCGATCGCGATGGCACGATGCGCAGCGGCGCAGGCTTGGATCGGAGGTCCAAGGTTGCAGCGGGGAAGAAGAAGAATCGAAGAAGCCACGCTGTGGAAGGCGGAACGACGCGGACGCGGAACGACGGCCACCTTACACATATGGGGTTGGGCCGAACACCGTCAACGACCATCTGGATACGACAGTAGCCGTGAAAAAGACTACTGGTAAGGGTAAAGGGTGGATATAGAAGGCCAAGCATGCGACAAGAGGGTGGTGTTGCCTGTCACCGGAAGGAAGCTTTGCCGACGGGATCACTGCCCGGCTTTCTACCGGAGACTCCCATCCGGGAGAGAGGGACGTCTCCTAAAAGGTCAAGGTCAAAGTCTAAGGATGGTTGTGACGCGTATGGTCGGCACGTCTCCTCCGAGAGAGGGCCCTCGGGACAGGGTCTGCCATGGAGAGTGCGGAGTCAATCCCGGGCCAGGCTCTCTGCTCGACCCATTACCCGGTATCCAAGGGAGGAAGACGACGAAATTCAGGCTTTCTGGGGCCAGCTCTAGTACATACCCAAGTCCGAACCAAGGTTCTCCAAAGCTAGGGTTTCGAGAGAGAGGAGGGCGGATTTGGTTTGGATCTGGCGTGATCTATGGGACTCCAAGGCATTCGAGCCCCATGATTGCTATCCGGTTGGGGAGCAGGATTACTGGGTCTCGCCTCTGTTGAAGCTGAATTTTGCTGAGTTGGTGTGGGGAGGGCGTGATAAGAAGAGTTTTGCTCGAGTAGTCAGAGAATCCATGGCAGGTAGAAACAAGAACTATGGATCTAGGCCAAGGGGTCTTGATGATGGTTGGGGTGGCTGGGGGGAGGGCGGAAATTGGCAGTACCCACCCCCCATGCCGCCGCCACCGCAGTTTTTCAACAACCAGCTGCCGCCGTTTGGTTTCTTCCCCAACCCCCATGCTGGGGCCGTTCCAATACCCTCCCAATCAAGGAGGTTTCAATCGACAGGAAGGTCCGAGGCCACGGGGGTGGTGGTCAGCAAGGCAGGGGAGGGGAAGATTCCAACAGAATCCTAGACAAGGGCCAGTTCAAGCTACTCAGGAACAAGCTATTGTCATGACAACTCAAGAGGGAAAAGCTAGGAAGGATCCTGATGGTGACAAGCCCCTGGAAGAGGTTGGAGAAGGCTCAGGTACTACTCTGATTAGGAATATCCAGGTTGTCTGCTTCAATTGTGGGGAAATTGGTAACTTAAGTTCTTCATGTAAACGTCCATGTAGTTGATCAATGTAGTTGATCAATGTCCCCAGTGGATGAATCCACCCATAGCTACGCAATATTATGGAAGTGCCAATAGGGGCTTAGAATTCTATCATATCGATGTGGGGGCTAGAGGCAGCAGATTCAAACATTGGAATGGTATGGACAATCTTGGGATTCTTACTATAGAAGATGGAGAGATTGATGAAAGTGGTATCCTTGAGAGTCTAAAAGAGTTGTTTGATCCTGCTTGGCCTTGGCAGTTGAAGAAGATTAGTGATGCTAAGTTTATCATAATATTTCCACCAGACAGGAAGGTTGATAAGCTGGTGATTGGATAAGCTACTCTCTTCTACTTGAACAAAGCTAAGGTGGTTGGGTCCTTAAGTGTTTGGAATGGAGAAGTAGAGCCAATTGGTAGTCTCTTTGAGGTTTGGGTCCAGATTGAGGGTATACCCCCAAAATGGGTGTACTGGGACACTCTAAGGGAGGTGACATCAAGTATTGGCTCAATGGTTGAAGTTGACTAGCACTTCCTCTTCAACAGTTTCTTTAGCTTAGCCAGAGTTAAAGTGCAGTGTAAGGATCCTTCAAAGATACTTAGGAAAAGAATCTTTGTCTTTCAGAAGGGTCTTTACTTGATCTCTTTCAACGCTGAGGGTTATGTTTAGGAAGATACCTCTTCAGGTAATGATTCTGAAAAAGGAGATGAAGATATTGATCCTGAGGAGGAAGATCTCCTGGATGAAGAGAAGAAAGATAAAGCTAAGGAAAAAGGTTTAGAAGACTTGGGAGAAGGAAAAGAACCCAAGGACAATACACAAGCCTCTTCCTCTGCCCAGGGAAGGTGTAGGAATACGAGGTTGCTACGCTAGCCGGAAAACAAAACTTTTCGACCTCATAAACCAGGATCTACTTCTAGTTACAGGTTACGAGATTACCACTAGACGCGTAGGTGCAGCGGAAGACGACTTGATGTAGTCGTGCGCGTCGCAGCAGGCAGTGCAGTTGCGTGGTCATCCGTCTCAACGTCCCCTTCGCGCGGTTCGTCCTTGTGCTCCAGATGCAGCACCTCCGAGGAATCCCACACGTGCAGGGAGGAAGCGTTGCACCTCCGGACTGCTAGGTCCGCGAGGAGCAAAAGGCGCGAGCGTGGGGAGGCGATGGCGGCTGCCAAAAGGCGTGGATCAATCTTGCTCCGTGCCCACCCCTTGCTTATATAGGCGTCCTGACGAGCTCCCACGTTGGAGGCCCATTAGTAACCCTAAACCTAGTCTAATTCGGGTCCAACCCGAATTAGGCTTCCAGCCCTTTAAGCGTGCGACCCTATGGGCTCACGCATACATAGACATGGCCCAAGTACTCTTACTCGCCCAATAGTTGATAGCGGCCTCTAGCAAGGCGTGTCAACTCCTATGCATACGCTATGATCGTATCAGACGAACCACTATGACCATGTACAAGTTATTCCCTTCGCCACTCGATATATGGTTCAACTCGTGGGTTAACACTTAACCCAAACACGGCCATGCATTTGTTGATCCAATCACATGAGTGATCCAGTGATATCTCTCTCACGAAGAGAGGGGCAAATTCCATCTTGATTGTCTATGTCTCATAGCATGTTTCCCGACCACCCAATGACCACCTTTATAACTACCCAATAACGGAGTAGCGTTTGATAGTCCCTAAGTAGATCGTTTCACATCTTGAGTACATACCACAATCTCAGGTCTAAGGACATAACGTACATGACATGAATAGAGACTTTCTCTTGTTGGGTCAGTCCAGCCTACATGTCTCACATGTGCCCACATTATTAGTTTGACATCTCCATGTCTATGACTTGTGAAACATAGCCATCAACTAATACATGTGTTGGTCTAATATTCAAGTGTGCTCTTACAAGAATGCCGACCAGGGACAACTTTTAGAATAACCATTCAGGTAATTGAGTTCCACAAACAATTCACATAATCGTCAATCAATACTCGTTGTCTATAATGGATATTCAAAGAACACTTTATTAATCATGGATACAATCGGAATATAATCATCTACATGATTAGCTCTAGGGCATATTCCTAACAGGAAAGATACTCCAGTTGGTAGTAGGTCTGTTAGAAGAGCTCTGCAGTTTGAGAGGGAAGTCATAGGGTTGAAAATGAGCAGGCTCTGGAATGTGTTAATCTGCTTAAAGCTATGGAACTCGAAGAGAATGAGAGTCTAGATGGTTTGATGGGGTCAGATCATGCTAGTGGTTTTCTGGATAATGAAGAGCAACTGAATGATTGTGAGGAATCAACTCTACAAGTGGAATGGACTTATGAGATACAACAACAGTTACAAGGAGAGGAGTTTGCTGGGTTTCAATGGGAGGTCCATATGGATCCTGGTGCTGTCTCAGATGCAAATGTTCTACCAGATATGTCTGATGTGAAGACCCTCTCTTCTGGTGAATCTGTGCTGGATGTCTTGCGGTCCTCTCAACCATCTGTGGAATATCTAGAGAAAATGAATACAAGGGACAGTGTGAAACAAGGAAATGGTGTCAGTAAAAAAGCTAAATGGGGTCTAGTTGTACCATTAAGAAGGAGCTCAAGACATATTGATGATGGGAATACTGTGGTGGATAAAGAGGCAAAAATGAAGTGGAATGTAGAGAGTAACACATGTATAAAACATGCTTCTAATATTGTTTCTGTTAATATTTTAGTTTCTGTGGCCAAGGAAATTGGCATAGTCTTTGAGGATGGAAATCCTGATCTGGTTATGCATATGATGGATCTAAATAATAGTAGAAGTAAAGATAGTTTTGCTGAATGTAAATTAGGTAGCTGTAATAGTTCTGATTCAGGATTGAATCTAGTGCTCTCGCCTGCTCAAGTGGAACTAAATGAAAAGACTACTTTGATGCCTACTAGGAATAGTAGTGCTGTCTTAGAGGAAGAGGATTTAGAACAAGGATGGTCCATGTGGGCCCCAGAAAGAAAAATAGAAGAAAATTAAAATGATAGGTATGTTCTGGAATATAAGGGGTTTGGGCAAGATTGGAAGAGTTCTAGCTCTAGTCAGTAGGATTAGAGATCAACATTTAGACTTTGTAGGGGTGATGGAGACTAAAAAGGGAGAGTTTTCTCCTGGTTTTTTGAAGTCTCTGACTAGTAATATTCCTTTTAGTTGGTTCCATTTAGAGGCAAAAGGGTCTGCAGGTGGCATTCTGGTAGGTGCTAATTCAGACATTTACACTATGACTGTGTGTCAAATCCTTAGCTTCTCGGTTAGTGTAATGCTTACCAACAAGAGTAATGGCTTTGCTTGGAAACTTATTGTTGTTTATGGGCCTGCCTATGAGGATAAGAAAATAGATTTTTTAAATGAACTAGAAGCTCTCATGGCTGCCTGGCAAGGCCCTATCCTTATTGGTGGAGACTTCAATCTAGTTAGATTTTCTAGTGACAAAAGTAATGGTCATATTAACCATAGATGGGCCAATTTGTTTAATTCCTGGATAGGAAAATGGGCCCTAGTTGAGTTAAATCCTAGTAATAAAAGATTAACTTGGATAAATAATCAAGAAAATAGGATTCTTGCTAAGATTGACAGAATTTTTGTGACAACTGACTGGGAGGCTGCTTTCCCTTTAGCCCTGGTGAAGGCTTTAGATAGACTCCCCAGTGATCACAACCCTCTAGTTCTAAATTCAGGTGGTAATAGATGCTTTGGTAAAAAGAGGTTTAGGTTTGAAAAGTGGTGGTTGGAAAAAGAGTCCTTTAGAAGCATAGTTGATAAAGCTTGGAAGGCTCCTTGTGTCTTGGATAAGAGTATAGGTAGATGGCAGTTTCGTGTTAGAACCTTTAGAAGGATGGTCAGAGGTTGGGCTGCAAATGAGGTGGCTGAGCTCAATAGATCTAAAGTTACTTTCTCTAAAGAGTTTACTAAGTTGGAAAGTATAGCTGAGGTTAGAGATTTTACTTTAGAAGAAGCTTCTAGGCTAAAATTCATAGAGGAACAGTTAGATAAAATTTGGTCTCTAGAGGAGATTAAGGCTAGACAAAGATCCAGAGATAGGAATCTGTTAGAGGGAGATAAAAACACAGCATACTTTCAGGCAGTAGCTAATTATAGAAGTAGAAAGAAGAGAATTGAGAGCCTTCAAGGACCTAATGGTTTAGTAAGTGATCAAAAGGGTATGATGAAGGTGGCTGTAGATTTCTATAAGGATTTGTTTACTAAGGATCTAGATTTTGGTGCCAAGCTAAGTCAGGATTTTTGGGAGGCTCAGGATAAGGTTAATGATGATGAAAATGATTAGCTTAATGCACCTTTTTCTGAGGCTGAAATTAAATCAACTTTTTTTAGTTGCTATGCAGAGGGGGCCCCAGGTCCAGATGGTCTCTCTTTTCTCTTTTATCATAAGTTTTGGGATCTAATCAAGGATGATTTGGTTGCCCTGTTCGAGGATTTTCATAAGGGCTCTCTGGATTTGCATAGGCTTAATTTTGCTCTAGTGACCTTGATCCCCAAAATAGGAGAGGCCAACAATATGAGACAGTTCAGACCCATTAGTCTTCTTAACTGTAGTTTTACAATTTTTTCTAAGCTCCTAACTATTAGACTTAGCTCTGTAGCTCAAAGAATTGTTGCTTCTAACCAGACGACTTTTATTAAGGGAAGATTCATCCTTGAAAGTATTGTAGTTTCTCATGAGTTGGTTCATAGTATGCAGAAAAGTGGTGATCCAGGTATAGTGCTGAAATTAGATTATGAAAAAGCATATGACAGAGTCAATTGGGTTTTTCTTTTTGATATGTTACAAGCTAGGAACTTTGATCCACTTTAGATAGGGTGGATTAGACAGATAGTGATGGGTGGATCAGTAGGGATCCTAGTTAATGGGGAGGTGAAAGGTCTAGATATGGCTAGAGGGGGGTGAATAGCCTATTAAAAATTTCTACAACAACACTAAGAAAACTTATTAGAATAAAACACGACGTAAAGCAAGTTTGCACTAGCACTACAAGGGACGGCAAGCCACCTACCACAAGTCTAGTTACTAGCAAGAGTAAATCCTATGTCACACACAAGAGCTAGGTAACTAGAGTTACTAGACTAAGCTACACAAGCTAAGCTAGAGGCTCTACTTTGCAAGAATATAAAGAAATAATGCAAAGCTAGAGTTAGAAGGGTTATACCGACGTGGAGAGGAGACCAATATATAGCAATCAATCACAATAGAAATCCTCAGAGAGAGACAATGAGACACAAGATTTTTCTCCGAGGTTTACTTGTTTGCCAACAAGCTAGTCCCCGTTCTAGCGATACACCTACTTGGAGGTTCACACGCTAATTGACATCACACGCCAAACCCGTCACCGGTGCCGCAAAACCAACACAAGATAGGGATGCACAAGCTATGTGCAAACCACTAGAGATACCTTTCGCGAACTCCCGTGGGGAAGGTTCAAAAACCCCTCACAATCCACCGATCGGAGCCGGAGACAATCACCTTCCTCCGCTCAACGATCCTCGTCGCTCCAAACCGTCTAGGAGGTGGCAACCTCCAAGAATAACAAGAGCTTCTGTGAAGACGACGATAACCAAGTGCCAATAATATGCAATCAATCAAGCAATGCACTTGGTTCACTCAATCTCATGAAATTAGCAAGTGTATCAAAGAGATGAGTGGGTGCAGCAATCTCAATCAAGCACAAGTGTGTGAGTGAAGTGAGAGTGTAAGAGAGTGCCCCAAGGGCCGGCCATATCACCTTATATAGCCCACACTCAAACACTAGCCGTTTGCCCCTCAAAACAGAGTCTCTGCGTCCACTCCGGACGCTGTTTTCACAGGGGGTCCGGACTAAAGAGAGCGTCTGGACCCTTCACCGGCCGAGAACCAAGCTCTCTGTCTGACACTCCGGACGCAGCCTCCGGACGCGCGCAACGCGCCGTCCGGACCATGCCGCATGCGTCCGGTGAGCCTGCCGATTCAAATGACTCTTTCCCGCGCTTGCCAAAGGACGCCACGTGGCTCCGGACGCACTCAACAGTGCTACTCTGGACCATCTCCTCGTAGCGTCCGGACCCCAGCAGAGAGCTCCCGAGAGCCTCAAAACACTCCGGACGCAGTCTGGACTCACCTGTCCAGACAAACACTAGCGTCCGGTTCTTCATCCAAAAACCAACAGAGCGCAGCGCCCTCCGGACGCACGTCCAGAGCCAGCGTCTGGACACGCAACAATGTTCGGATCTCTGACCACAACAAAGACTGCCTTGGGTATGCGTCCGGACGCATACGCGAAAGTTCGGACACATCCAAACCCAAGCGTCCGGACCTCCAAACTTGGTCCAAACTGCCTCCAACTTTCTTCCAAGCTACTAAGGGCTAACACTAAGTGATCTCAACACTTGTGCACGTGTGTTAGCTTTCAGTTCACAATTTCTTTGAATTAAGTTGGTTGTTCTCACTAGTTCAATTGATTTTATATGCAATGCAATGAACATAGTGGCACATGATAACCGTAATCAAACACGAGAACTCCCTCCTTGATAGTACGGCTATCTATCCTAAATGTGATCACACCCTCTATGGTGTCTTGATCACCAAACCAAAAATGGTTCCTAGTTTCACCTTTGCCTTCACACCATTTTCCTTTGCACTTCACCTCCACAATGCTAGAGCATTGCAATCCACACCTTTGATCCATTAGCTCCACATGGCATCTACCAACCTATCTCATAATTCACACTTAGAGATCCAAGGTTAGTACTTAGGTAGGTTTCATCAATTACTCAAAACCAAACACATGAGGCTCTCAATCTCCCCCTTTTTGCTAATTGATGACAACCTTTCTATAAAGATATGAAATATAATCATTTTGAACTTGAGTTGCTTGTCCAAGCATTTTGATCAAGGATTTTAAATTTTGGACAAGTCACACAAATTCGGTTTGGTAGTTATTAGCTCTCCCTACATATGTGCTTCTAGAGTTTGGTTCAAGTTTGCACATATGCATAGATAGACAATGTGGGAGAGTAAATAGCTACCAAATGATGCTAAGGTGTAAGAGTAGACCTTTGAAGCATGATACCATCGGAGTGCGGAATTTGAATCACCCTTAGCACCATGATAAGCTAGAGATCAAGTAAACACTAGAAACCCCGTGAGATCAACAATAAGAGCAAGGTTTCTATATATCACTTGAATGTCACTACACACCTAGCTTACCAACCTATGCATGCTAGTTGATCAATCATCAATCATGTTGTATCACTAGCAAACACCACACAAGCATGAATATTTGAATTTAAGTACTTGTGCAACAATACATATGGGAGTGCAAACATTCAAATGCAACAAAGTGTTCATGAGCTGGCTCCCCCTGTTTGTGTGTTCTTTTCAAAATTGATTTTTCATTTTCTTTCCTTCATCTTTCAATTTCTTCCCCTTACACATTGCTCCCCTTTTGGTCAAATTTTATATCTTTTCACAATTTCTCCCCCTTTGTCATCCAATTGACAAAAAGGTGGGACCAATTATAGATATTCAAGTTTTTACTCCCCCTTAGTGTGAAATAGGGTGAAAGATTTTCAACTTTGGTTTGAACTAAGCTACTTGCCCAAGATATTTAATTCGGTTTAAACCATAGACAAGCTTGTTCACACATGCTAAGATGGTTATCTTGCCTATGTTGAATTAAACACTTAAACTCATAGACATAGATCAAACACTAGGATTGCAAGCCTATCAACATGTCATATGCTACCACTAGATCATATCAAGTCATAGAAGCAATAGTGGTACCATATAAGCATCAAATTTATTTTGGTTTTTCATGAATGAGCCTAGAAGCATGAGTGATGTCTATATGCTCTACACAAATCCTAGCAAAGTATGCATGAATGCTCTCAAATCAACTTGTGTCTTGCTTTGTTGGAGTAGAGGCGTGTCATATAAGTGGGGGTGCATTAACTCATGTTGGATAAATCAAGTATGTTCAACTCATTCCTTAGCTTGCAAAACCTTTTCTCATCTAGTGGCTTGGTGAAAATATCGGCCAATTGATCATCGATGCCCACACTCTCTATTGAAATGTCCCCTTTGAGTTGATGATCTCTAATGAAATGGTGGCGGACATCAATATGCTTTGTTCTTGAGTGTTGAACCGGGTTGTTGGTTAGCTTGATTGCACTTTCATTATCACATAGCAATGGCACCTTCTTGAATTTGACTACAAAATCATTCAAAGTAGCTTTCATCCAAAGTATTTGTGCACAACAACTCCCCGCACTAATGTATTCAGCTTCGGCGATAGAGAGTGCCACACTATTTTGCTTCTTTGATGACCATGAGACAAGTGATCTTCCAAGCAATTGACATGTGCCCGATGTGCTCTTCCTTTCTATCTTGCAACCCGCATAATCCGAGTCGGAGTATCCAATTAACTCAAAGATTGATCCTTTAGGATACCACAACCCAACATTAGGTGTATGCTTCAAATATCTCAATGTCCTCTTTGTGGCCTTCAAATGACTCTCTCTTGGAGAAGCTTGAAACCTTGCACACATGCATACACTAAACATGTCATCTGGTCTTGATGCGGTCACATAGAGCAAGCTACCAATCATTGATCTATATAGCTTTTGATCTACCATGTTGCCACTAGCATCACTATCCAAGTTACCATTTGTTCCCATTGGTGTGCTAATTGACTTTGCTTCATCTAGATTGAACTTTTTGAGCATGTCCTTGATATACTTGCCTTGACTTACAAATGTGTCATTCTTCATTTGTTTGACTTGAAGACCAAGGAAGTAACTAAGTTCACCAAACATGGACATCTCAAACTCTTTTGCCATCATATTGCCAAATTCTTCACAAAAGTCTTGATTGGTTGATCCAAAGATAATGTCATCCACATAGATTGCAACACAAACAAGTCCTTGCCAATCTTTTTGGTGAAGAGGGTAGTGTCAACCTTGCCCATAATGAATCCCTTAGAGAGGAGAAAGTCCTTCAACCTCACATACCATGCTCTAGGTGCTTGCTTCAAACCATACAATGCCTTTCTTAGTTTGTACACATGGTTGAGTTTCTTGTCATCTTCAAAACCGGGTGGTTGCTCAACATATACCAATTCATTGATGTACCCATTGAGAAATGCACTTTTCACATCGATTTGATATAGCTTGATATTGTGAGCACAAGCATAAGCCAATAGAATCCTTATTGCTTCTAGCCTTGCCATCGGTGCATATGTTTCTTCAAAGTCAAGACCCTCTACTTGAGTGTACCCTTGTGTAACTAGTCTTGCTTTGTTCCTCACCACTATGCCATCTTGATCTTGTTTGTTGCGAAAGACCCATCTTGTGCCAATAACATTGTGGTTCTTTGGTCTCTCAACTAGTTCCCAAACTTGATTTCTAGTGAAGTTGTTGAGCTCTTCATGCATAACATTCACCCAATCAATATCTTGCAAAGATTCTTCAATCTTGGTTGGCTCAATGGATGACACAAAGGAGTAATGTTCACAAAATGAAGCCAATATTGATCTTGTTTGCACACCTCTAGTGATATCTCCAATGATATGATCCAAAGGATGATCCCTTGCAATAGATGTCGGTTGGAGAGTTGGAAGTTGATTGCTTGTACTTGGTTGATCATTGGATTGAGATGATGAACTAGCCTCTTGTTGATCTTGAGTTGGAGAGGATGAACTAGCTTGATTGTCATTTGATTGCTCATTGGATGGAGCATGCACTAGATAGTCATTGTCTTGCTCTTCATCCACTTGCCTCGGCCTAATATCCCCAATATCCATATTCTTCATTGCTTTGGCCAATGGTTCACCTCCCACATCATTATGATTGTCACTTTCATCTTGAGAGCCTTGTGTTTCATCAAACTCCATATCATGTACCTCCTCAACTATGCCATGAGTAAGATTCCATACTCTATATATGTTTTGCTTGTAGTTGAGTAACCAAGTAGGAAGCCTTCATCACATTTCTTCTCAAATTTGCTCAATCTTGCACCTTTCTTCAAGATATAGCACTTGCAACCAAACACTCTAAAGTATGCAATATTTGGCTTTCTTCCATTCAATAGCTCATAAGGTGTCTTCTCAAGCATCTTGTGGCAATAGAGTCGGTTGCTATAGTAGCAAGCCGTGTTGACAGCTTCGGCCCAAAAGGAATCACTCACATTATATTCACTAAGCATAGATCTTGCCATATCAATTAGTGTCTTATTCTTCCTCTCAACAAGCCCATTTGATTGAGGTGTATACTTGGCGAGAATTGATGTTTGATACCATATTCATCACATAGCTCATAAACTCTTGTATTCTTGAACTCACTACCATTGTCACTTCTCACTTTCTTGATAGTTGTTTCAAATTCATTTTGGTATCTCTTGACAAAGACCTTGAATGTATCAAATGTGTCACTCTTGTCACTCAAGAATCAGTGCAACTAAAAGAAGCTAAAAGAAGGAATGTAGAAGATAAAAGTTGTCTCTTTTGCTCACTAGAAGAATCAGTGCAGCATTTATTTTTTGAATGTGTCGTTGCTAAGCAATGCTGGTCTATTGTCTCTGGTATCATGGATACTAATATTAAGGATAGTCTAGCTGATGTTGGTAAGTTTTGGCTGAGTAACAAAAAGTTTTTAGTGTTAAACATGATTACTTCGGCAACTTTGTGGTCTATCTGGAAACTCAGGAATGATCTCTGTTTTCAGAATGTTGGGTGGAAGAGTATGGATATACTCCTTCACAGAATAGGTGGAGTTCTCCAGAACTGGGTTATCTTATGCCCACAAGTAAGGAAAGATCAGCTGTTATCTGCCATCAGCAAATCAAGTCAAGGCTGTTACAAAGGAGGTGTTCTGGATCCCTTGGGAGGAGGGTTCTCGGTGATCAAGGATGGTGTTGATAGAGAGCTGCTGGGTGCAGAAGCCACGCTGGAAGAAGCCTCAAAGCTGCGGGTTACTCTGTCTGAAGCACGCTGGGGTCAGGGCGTTCAAGCTGTTTGATCTGTCCGTAGCCTTGCTGGAGTTTTGCTGGTTTAGCTTGTCCAACAGGTTGATGTCTTAATTAGTGTGTGGTTGAGCGTGTTGGTCGGTTCTTCTCTCTGGTCGCTTTGTGATGTTCCCAGCTGCTGTTGCGCGCTGGATGGGTGTGACACTGAACCATGTGCTGTAAACTGTTTTACCTGCTGGTCTTTTATTTCAATATAAGGCCGAGGCAACCTTGCCCTTGAACTGGCGTCGAGGGCCCAGTGCGGTGGCACTGCTAGACCCCAGGGTTGGGCATGTGCGCTCATGCAGGCAAGCAGCAGAAGGAGCTGTTTGGTCGAGGGCCACCGCCCGCCACACCAACGAACTGCAGCTGTTTGGCTGCCACGTCTTTTCCCAGTTGAAAACGAGCCATAAGGGCGTCTCCAATAGCTAGCTCATAAGTTGACTCTAGATTTTTTTTATATTTTAATAGGAGAGAGAGCAAAGCTAGCTCTTAGTCAAGAGCTAAGCTCATACACACATTCCAAAATTATGTGAGAGTGCCATGTAGATCTAACCATGATATAAGTCATTGTTAAAAGTTAGCACTATTGAAGAGATTGACTTAGAGCTACCTAACTAACTTATACCATTGCAGATGCTCTAAAGTGTGGTATGGTGTGGACGTGTGGTGTCTGAAAACCCGCCACCGTCACAACTCGCCACACTTTGGCGTGGTTAGGTCATCTTCAATGGGAGTTTCATGCCACAGTTTCAAACGTACAAATTTTAAGAAACAGTGCATAGTAGTTTCATCCTCATGAAACTCTCTCTAGTCTTATGAAACTTTTATCACCTCTCTCTTCATTAATACAGTGTCACATCAGCATATTTAATGTCCATAAAACTTGGATGAAACTCTATTGAGACTGGCCTTATGTGTATGAAGTTGTCCTTTTGGATAAATCATCTGAAGCGTCTGATATGCAATAACCACCTTCAATCAACTAGTTGAGCACTGCAACAAATTAATCCAAGCTGTTTCACACCACTATGGCTCAATTTTCTCACACTATTGTATTTGTAGGTTAAACACCTGTGTATCTTACATCAAATAAATATCAGTCTACATATTGTCGTTCAATTACCAAAACTAATGTAAAATATAGATCTTTCACATAGTCGCTTCGCTTTTCGTAGCGGATACTTATAGCCGCTTGCGCTCTCTTTAACTGATGCTTTGTCATTACTGCTACTTTGGTGAATACTTTATCGTTTGTTGCTAAGTGCGTGTGATGCCCCCATCTCGTGGAACTTTTTCATGCTTCCGTCCCTTTGGATATTTTGCCACTTCGTGTCGTCTTTGGTAGATGTTTTCTCGCTGAGCTATCATATGCTTGTCTCGTATATTTTTGGTGGATATTTTACAACCATGACTACGTCGTCTTTGCTTGCAACCTAGTGTTGATAATATCATGCATAGTTCATCCGGTTCGAGACAAAGGGTCCTCTTCACTACTACAGATTCGAACATCACTGCCGGTCCATCACTGTCGGTTTTGTTTGGACCGACAGTGATGAACCTTGGGGCCGAATCGACAGTAAAGCTCCTCATCATTGCCGGTTCGTGGCTAGAACCGGCAGTAAAGATCCTCATCACTGCTGGTTCATGGCTGGAACCGGTAGTGATAACGTGGACACTTTCACTGCGGGTTCAAGCCACGAACCGACAGTGATGAGGACCTTCACTGCCTGTTCGTGGCTTGAACCGCATGTGATATACCTGTACATTTATTTTTTTTATTTTTGTAAACGACCTCGGATGGAAAAACTTTCTACATGAAAGTTGTAGATCTCGAAAAGTTATGAAACTTTGTAGTTACTAACTTTTTCATTTGAAATCATATTGTCATCGAAAATAGTTGTAGATCTCGAAAAGTTATGAAACTCTGTAGTTACTAACTTTTTCATTTGAAATCATATTGTCATCGGAAAAATACGTTCGAATTTGTCAAATTTGAAATTCAAAATTTTGTAAACGACCTCGGATGAAAAAACTTGCTACATGAAAGTTGTAGATCCCAAAAAGTTATGAAACTTTGTAGTTTACAACTTTTTCATTTGAATTCATTTAGTGGCCCAAACAATCAATTTACACTCGGTTTAGTATAGAATGAGGTGAACTAAAACCAAATCTAGACACAAGTGAGTCATGAGTGGAGTGGTAGAGGAGGGATTGCGTGAGGCTAAGGTTGCAGGTTCGAATCCCCATCAGATTTGCTATTTTATGCGAAAAAATGTGTGACTTGCGACGGAGACGGGCGAGCGATTACTAGTGGGCTTGCCCTCCAATTTAAATCTTTTTTTTCTATTTTAAAAACACGATTTCTTCTGGACATCCATCAGTGCCGGTTCATAACGAACCGACAGTGATGTGCCCCCTCATCACTGCCTATTTGGTTATGTCGGTTTAAAATCCGGTAGTGATGGGGTTACGAACCGACACTGATGTTCATTAGTAGTGCTTCTTACTGTCCGCTCTATGAGGGTTCTCTCACATATAATTACGTTATTGTAATTTTTACATCTTAATAAAGTACACGCGTAAGCCCGTGCTTAGAAAAAATATGCAAGACTGAGATTCTTAAGCGTGTGGCTTTTGCCGGTTGCTAACTAGATAAACAGCACACATTGTGTTGCCGTCTCAAAACGGATGTTAGATTTCTATTTTTGGACGTGAGGCATGCATGCAGAGATCTCTGGGGATGTTTTTTTTCCCTTTATTATATATACACTCCGTATGTTATTTAGGGTTTGTTTGGTTCCTATCTCCTAAATTAAAATAAACTAAAATATTTTAGTTATCTTTTAGTATCTCTTAAGTAATTAATGAAAAATCATCTTTTAGTCAATTTGTTTGACACTTTAGCCCTGAAAGTGACTAAAGTTAATCCACTTTAGTTTAGGAGGTGTAGGAGATGGAAACTAATCAGACCCTTCATTGCTCTATATAAGATAGTCTTTCAACCGGGAATAAATTCCCACTCAGCTGTGTTGTCCACGTGTCAGTAGTGTAGCCAACAATGTTCATTCGAATTCAATAATTCACCGGCTACTGCTATCTACCGGACTGTTCGCACGGATTTGTTAATCCACCGGCTACTGTTCCTATAGCTAATGTACGGCACTGTTCGGTATAGTGGCTAACCTTTTTTTTTTTCCTTTCCCGTGGACATTTCCTCCGTCGCATAAACCCCATTGAGCTAGTATCTTCTAAAAGGTCAAGAAATGTACCTTCTCCTACCATGTACATTGTATAAATGCTGGTCTGACGGAACCACACTGGCTGGCCCCCTCTCGTTCACTCAAAACTTATTGGCATATCTCATCTTACACAAGTTTTTCAACACTTGCACGTGGACAGCTGAGCATCAACACGCAAATGATTTTTGTATAGGATTGCAGCAGGCATATCGTTCGCGTCGTGGCAACTGCGCGTCATCACGTGTACAGCCATACTTCCGTATATATATATCTTGAGTTTTTTAAGGGAGTATATACTCCGTATCGTGTTTTCAAGAGGGTATATATATGTCAATATCAATATCAATATCAATATCAATAGTAGACAAGAACGTGATGTCCATCCCGTGATGCCACACGCATGATTGAATTAGCATCTACTCCATCTCTCTTTAAATATCTGTTATCGTTTTCGGTTCTTAAAAAAATAAATTTGACTAAATATGTATTACAAAATATTAATACTTACGCTACATAATTAGTATTATTAGAAAGATTTTTTAATCTAGTCTTTTAACGAATTTATTTGGAGAGGTAAACGTTACAGGTAGTTATTTAGGTGGTGTCGCATCGGGTGTTCGCATACTAATTAGAAGGACTAAATATGAGCTAATCATAAAACTAATTACATAATCTGCAACTAATCCACGAGATGAATCTATTAAGCATAATTAATCCATCATTAGCACATGTTTACTGTAATAATACATTGTCAAAACATAGAATAATTAGATTTAATAGATTCGTGTCGTAAATTAGTCTCAACTGACTGTACAATTAATTTTTATCATTAATATATATTTAATATTTTAAATTAATGTCTAAACATTCCATATATGAGAAGTTGAGGGGAAAAACCAAATAAGCCCTTAGTGTCGGAGGGAGGAGTGCCTCGAGGCAATATATACATACAAGTACGCGTGCCCCAACATCTCGAGATTATTCTACTTCTGCTGCAAACGTAGATGGCTCCCGATGAGATTGGATTGGAAATAGCAGGAGAAGAGCACAGCAGGAATAGATCATCATCTGCTGATGTTGAAGAAGCGCCTCACAATGTGTCGCTGCTGCTTCAGAGCAGCAAGGCAGGCGCTCTCAAGAGGCGAGAATTCTTCGACAATCTTCTCAAGTGCGTCGAGGATGACAACCTTCGTTTCCTCGAGAGACAAAAGGAAAGAATTGAGAGGCAAGCTTTTCTCTCTTTGATGCTAGTGGTAGCTAGCATAACTTCTATTTTAGTTATATATATCTATCTATCTATTTATATACACACATGATGGTTTTCTCTTTGTGTAATTATTCCTATTACTGAATTGTTGACAGGGTCGGTGTGAAGCTGCCGGCAATAGAGGTGACATATGAAAATCTTTGCGTGGAAGCAGAAACCAGATACTCTGGTGGGAATCACCTGCCATCCCTATGGAACAGCATCAAGGGTGTTTTCTCGGTAAGGAGAATCTCACTTGGGAACTACTCAGTATAAGCCAGCATTTGTGTCCATGAAAAATTCTATGTGTTACTCCACCCGGCCGTTACGAAATATAAGACGTGCAGTGCGTGTATTCTAACATTTAAATTTTGTTATTTCTATCAATAATTTATCTAACTATGTGAAAACTTTATGTTACAAAGTGGTTTCATTGATTTGTATATAGAATGATTGAACCTTTTGTTGCTATAGATCATAGCTAAGTGTGCTTTTGAATTGAAGACCGTACTTAGTTAAATCATACCTTACATATTAAGTACTTATTGAGTACTCGATCCATATGAGGATATGAGTACTATACTGTCACCGTGTTGATTGTACTGTCCGTGACAACGGCGTTTCAGCTTGACGACTTTGTCGTTCAGTTAAGATATACAACCATGTTCGCTTAAACCATTTTTAGCTTATTTCAACTTATTTTCTCTCATAAAACATTATTCAATCAGTTGAAATTAGCCGGCTTGTAGTGTGGCAACCGGTGGGTGTCATAAGTCTTTTGATCTTGTGCGGTGACAAGAGCTATGGTATAGTAGCGGCGAGGTAGTCCATATATGGCGTGTGTTGAGTTCCCTTTCCAACCAGCCGTTGCCGATAGTTATTTCAATTGATTTTGGTTTTTGGCTCAATTAATTGTGTTGTTGTTTGTTGCTCAAACCTTTATTTGGTGGCGGTGGTGTTTTGTTATACTACTACCCAGCATGACCTTCTCTTCCCGTTAAAAAAAAACACGTTCATTGGAAATGTTACATGGGTGCACCTTTTTACACCTTACGAGTTCTGACTTCTAAATAAACCCAGAAGGTTAAAGGATGTAGTAATCCATGCACAGGTACAACCATGTCTCCACATTTTTTTTAAAAAAAGAGAGAGGCATAAGTGGAATTTGGACTGAACCCCCTTTGTCCTTACATTTTTCTGTTTTCAATAACGGTAGGATTCATGTGGCAGAAGCTAATAAAACTTAATACGTGAACCTTTTTATTGCAATCTTCTCTAATCAAGGCCAAGTCATCCAATTAACTTACTTTCTTTATTTATTACAAGTGTCTAAAACTCTGATTATATATCATCTATGATATTGTTAGCCAAAGGCAAGTGGAAATATTGATAACGAATTGAGTTTGTACAGAGCAAATTCGCAATCATCATTCCCGTTTTGGCGAGCTAAATTATAGCCCTAGTTTATTAAGCCAGTGCTTTATGCTTACTAGACTTGTTCATAATTCATTGGGCTTCATCATGCTATTCGGGCTAAAGTCTGATAAAGTAAAGACAAAAATTCTAGAAGATGTGAGGGGAATCATTAAGCCCTCCAGGTATGTCAACACCAATTGTTTCGTCCTTTTCGATTCTTCTTCACGCTGCAGATTCTTTACACTGTAGCTTATCATAAATCCTGATTAAATTAGAACAGACTTTAATCGAGAAAAATCATAATCGCACCCATACTACTCAGATTCTCACTCAATTATATGAGCAGCAGCGGTGGTATGAATCTGTCTTTGAACTGGGAGCCACAGATCCACTATGTCCGTGTTTTTCTTACTACAGGTGATTTTTTAACTCCATGGTCCTTCATCTGCCTCCTCCAGTGCTCGCCCCCTCATGCGCTCCCTCGGCCCTGACTGTTGCCCATTTAGCACCGGTAGCACTGACAGGACTGAGCACTGAGCTAATGTCACCCATCGTTACCACACTCCTCCCCTTCTCCCTTTATGTGTCAGCTCGTCGTGAGACTACACCAAGCACTGGCAATGGTGGTGGAAGGGGAGGTTCGGCAAAGCAGCGGTAGTGGCGGGTCCAGTGAGGGAGGCATAGGAGGCGGTAGTGGTGGCGTGCTAGTGGTGGTGGTCGTGGGGGGCAATGGAAGGTGATGTGGGAGGTAGGCCCATGAGAAACATGTGGGAGGTTGCGGTGACAGGTAGTGTTGCAGCAGGAACACGAGGGCTAGGCAGGGGCAGAGGCCATGGAGATGGAAGGGACGCTCAAGGGGCATACAAGTTGATTGAAAATGCTCTCATATTATGGATAAAATATGATTTTACACTCAGGATTACTATAATAGTAAGAATTGCCAAATAGCCATATTGTCCTGATGCACACCATAGCTTATAAAAGTTCTCAATTAGATTAAAATTGATTTTTCACACGAGCGGTTCCCAAAAAAAATACCCCAAGTAGTTTAGGTGGGATTTTCGATTATTCTCACCAAAAATTCAATTTTAAGAAGTTCCAAACATTCATGCAGATTGACTCTTCTACTTGGACCTCCAGGATGCGGAAAAAGCACATTGTTACGAGTTCTTGCGGCCAACACGATAAATCTCTAAAGGTAAGAGTGTTTTTTTATCAATCAACTAGGAATTATATGTTATATTCTTTTGCTATGCTCCATGTGAAGTATTCAAAACTTTATGATTAAGGAAGTTACTTCAAGGAAGGTTGGATATGATAGAAGCTCTAATAATGGGTTATTGATTTGGTCTGAATCATCTTGACCCTCAGGGGTTATTTATAGGTACATATGAGGATATACTTGGAGCATGGTTTTAAATAGCTCACTATTTTTGCCGCTATAGCCCGAAATAGCTTGAAAAAAATTGTGCCGCTATTTGCGTTCATGCACAATTTTGCCGCTAAAGTCCGCTAATTACGGTTTATAAAACGCTAAACACTTTAGCCTTAGCTCGCTATTTAAAACCATGACTTGGAGTATAAGCCAAATTGTACTAGTCCTAATCCAATTCTATCTCTAGAACTTTGTATTTGTCTTTAGAGTTTCTATACATCTCCAACTATCTTTAACCATACGCATCTTTATTTCCAGCAACCCCCTTCAGTCATAGTCCTAGTGGAAGTGAAGCGGATGATTTCAACTAGATTTGAAGTCTTGTGCTTCCATTATCTCTCTGCTTCTCTATCATCAACTGCATCTCCAATGGATGGACCATCACCTAGGGTGGTGCCTACGCCTCCTTCTAATTTCATTCCTCTCTCTCCTTTACTCCCTTCCATAGTCATAGCGGGAGTGTCATGGTCAATAGTGATGACATGGACGCTTTGAATGGAGTCATTGCATAGTTGTCAATGTCGAGATATAGTCAATCATGTAGTAGTTGAGGACGATGTAGCGGCACATACTTGAAGGCACAAAAAATACACACATGACAAAGTTACAGTCCTAGAAGAGACATTGCAGATGTCAATGGATACCATCTAGGATTCTCTTGCAAATGTCACATGGTATCATTGCATCTTTATATATCAGATGATGTTGGGTCGATGCAATCGTTGTCGTCATAGTTGACGTGGTCAATGGTATCATTGATTAAGTGGTTGCTTCCATCGTCAATGGCATGGTCATAGCCGATGTTGTCATTCATGAAGCGGTCGATGCCATTATTGGTGAATTGTCTTGTATAATTTTGTACGAGAGGATGCGAGATGTACATATTATGCACAAAGTGGCAATGGCCTATTGACGAAAACCTTTCATAATATAGTGTCAGCGATATACTCAAACATGTTGGTGGCAGACGAAGTACACGGAGGTCACGTTGGACCATTGTAGGGTCAAGATGGCAAACTAGAGGGGGTGAATAGTCTTTTCTAAAATTTAATTGCACCGGCTAACCGAAACAAATGTGGAATTAAAACTATCAGTCTAGCGAAAACTACACCTCTCTATCTATAACACTAGCATCTAGAAAATTATGCTAATTATGATCACTAAGGTGCTAGGCTAGAGACCTCACCTAAACAAGTCTAAGTTGTAAGGTCACACAAACCTAAGCAACTAGTACTTTAATCAAACCAGAGAACTTCTATGCAAACTTGTGATGCAAAGCACACAAGCATAAGCCCACTAGCTATGCTCAATAGCAAGGCTACACAAGCAAAACTAGAGATCTCAAATTACTTAGATACACAAACTAAGGAAAGTGACTAACAAGACTACACAAGCCAATTGGTCATGCAAGAGTTACTTCTATGATACACAAGATAAAAGGTAACTAGCAAGCTACACACGCTAAACTAATTACAAGAGCAAAACTAATCACTAGCACAAGTATGAATAAGTAAATACAAGCTAATGAATGGAGAATGCAAACCAACGAGAAGATAGAGACAAGTTGACACAGTGATTTTTCTCCCAAGGTTCACTTGGTCGCCACCAAACTAGTCCCCGCTATGTCGGCTCACTCACTTGGAGGTTTACAACTTTTTATAGGCCTCACTCGCCTAGGCTGCCACCTAACCAACACAAGATGAGGGCGCTCAATGACACGCTCAACTAGAGTTGCTCTTCACGATTTCCCATGGAGCGAGCACAACACCCTTCACAAGCTCTTCTCCGAAGCGTTGAACAAACACCTTGCAGGCTTCAATGGAGCCACAACCACCAAGCTATCTAGGAGGTGGCAACCTCTAAGAGTAACAAGCACCACCAGCTTGCAACACAATCACCTAGTGCGACACGAAGCTCTCTCACAAAGCAACGCACTAGAGATCACTCACTTCGCTATTGACTCACATGCTATCAAGTAAAAGTGAGTTAGAGGCTATCCTAGCACTCCCCAAGCATGGACACTAAGTCCCAAGGGTGCCAAGCATCTCAAATGGCCGGCCACACACTCCTTTTATAGCCCCAAGGGATAAACTATCTGTTACCCCCTTCTCCTAAAATTTGCGCACTAACCAAACGCGTCTGGTCACTCCAAAGAGGCCACATGTAATAGTCATTTGAATAGAGCCGTTGCTGCGCTCACTATATGAGTATTGGACGCGTCTGTCCATAGGACCGAACTCGACTGTGCCAACGTCCAGTCATTTTCAGAGACGTTTTTCCATGACTGGACGCGTTTGATCATCACTAACCGGACTCCCTCAGCGTTTGGTGCATTTCAGCACTCAAATCACACTAAATGGATGCTCTGACAGGACACGACTCTACTAACCAGACGTGTTCGGTCGCAGACCCTTGTCTGCTCAAACGTCCATAACTCTTAGCTTGGAGCTCCGATTTTGATGATCTTGGACATTTTGGAAAGCTTATTCAGAGGGATACACAGGCCAGTAGAACAATTTATCAAAATCACAAAGGATCAGTACATATTTCCAATCAAGAGTCATCCTATAGTTAGGAACACACTAAAACACCTCTTTCTCTTCTCCGAGTTGATCCAATTCAACTCCAACACCTTCTCCATTGCAAATGTTCCAACACCACCAAGTGTAAACCACCATGTGCATCTGTGTTAGCTTTTTCCAATGATTTTTCAAAGGACTTTCACTTGCACTCATCACGCCACTCGATCTTAGCACATCGTAATGTTAAATCGCTCAAGTGGCACTAGATGACCGATATGCAAACAAGTTTGCCCCTCTTGATAGTACGACCATCTATCCTAAACCCGGTCATAAACTTCTCTACACATCTATAACCGGTGAAATGAAATTCCCTACAAATATACCTTTGCCTTGCGCATTCCATTCCATCTTCTTCTGCAATGTTGATGCAACACATGCACCAACATATCACAAATGATATGATCCACTTCATATAACCATGTGACGTATTGGTTCAACGATCTTGACTTCACTTGCCCCTTCACTGTTGCCTTTGTCCATCAGCGCCAAGTCTTGCTCAAGCCTCCCACCACGCGGTCAAATGCTTCAAAGCCTCTAACTTGCCCTCCATGCTTGTAACTAGTCCATCAAGACAAGTCATGCCTTTATATTCTCCACATTGTCACATGACTCCATGTCATGTCTCATATGCAATGAGCTCCTTCATCATCAAGTTGAGCACCATCATTATGCACAAGCGATCTTTCCACCATGACTTTATTGGTTGCTCGTGCTTGTGTACCTATGGACTAAATCACTTGTGTAACTCACATTAAACATATATTAGTCCACCTAAGTAGTCACTCAATTACCAAAACCAAAAAAGGACTTTCAACCATGTAGACATGTAATGGACCAGTGAAATAATTGTGTTGTGCCAAAGAACACGGAGACAGAGTGGCATCTCGTGTCATAGGTAGTTGAGCGGGCGGTGAGGAGTGTAGTCTCAGAGTAAACCTTGCCTTCATTAATAACACAAAGTTCCTTGAGGACGAGCTTGTGCACTATGTTGAAGTCTGGAAACGGTGTGGTATCGATGATGTTGTATGTCATGCTAGAGAAGCATGGGTTTTGGTCCGAGGGATGTTAAAGATCAACTATGATGGTAAGACAACATGGCCAACATTGCTTAGGGAATTAGTGATGGTTGAGGACCAATAATCATTGATTGGGAGGTCCCCATACTTCATAGAGGAGAACTCCTCATGCGGGAAGATGGCGTGTGGCTCCTTGTTGGCTAGAAAGAGGTCATCAATAGTGACCTAGAGTTGGCACGCCAATTGACCGTCCTCCATGGCGAGGTCCTGAATATCGATGGCGATGGATCTAGGGAGTCAACTCTAGATGCCGTGGAGTGCCATGTGGGAAGATTAAAGGAGTCTGCTTTGGTGGAGACATGCGAGTAGAGCAGAGGATGCATGTGGGGGTTTATGAAGCATAGGAGTCCAAAGGGAGAGGAGGTGCGTGGGATTGCGGATTCATGGATGGGGTCAACAACACGGTAGAGAAAGTAGGGTAAATGTAGAAGCTAGAAGGGGACCAGTACTCTTAATACCATGTAAAGAATTAGGACACCTCACACGATCACACCCACAATTGACACGATAGCGCAAGTTGCATGATATACATTTGTTAGACTATATCTATTAATGAATAATTAAAAATTCCATGCAAAGTCAATATGAATGACAAGGTGGACACTCTCCACAGGTTACAGGGAATATTTCTTACAATAGTTACCGACTTGATGAATTTGTACCTAAGAAAACAGCTGTTTATATTAGCCAATATGATTTGCACATACCTGATATGACAGTAAGGGAAACATTGGATTTCTCTGCCCGGTGCCAAGGTGTTGGAAACAGAGCTGGTAATTTCTTCTTCCCAAATAGTCGTAATTAGAAAAATGTGACTTCCAAAGTAATAGCAATATGTGTGTTTGTTTGTCCAAAGGAATACTCGAGGAGGTGAGCAGAAGGGAGAACGTGACTGGGATAATACCCGATCATGACATAGATCTATACATGAAGGTAAAGCTTAGTCTCCTTTTAGAAAGTAACAAATGACATTATCTTATTTGTTTTACAGACAACATATAGTTAGATGTCAGTGCCAATAGGGTGAAAAGCAGAAAATCATGTATATATTTGAACATAATTAAAACAGAACCTCATCTATACTTCAGCTCTAATATAAAGATTATACATCTTAAAATGTTTCAAAAAAGTAATTTGGATTATGCAGGCAACTGCAGTTGCAGCTTCAGAGAAAAGCCTACAAACAGACTACATTTTGAAGGTATATATTGCTGAAACATATTACATTACTGAATAGCGCTCAAGGAAAATAGCTTAGGACTGAAAAGAGTGCTCATATTATTCATTGGTTTTGATAGATCATGGGGCTAGACATATGGGCAGACACTATGGTTGGGGATGCAATGAGAAGAGGAATCTCAAGGGGTCAAAAGAAAAGACTAACAACAGGTATTAAAGCAAATATAGTTAAGGAATATGTTCTTATAGTGATCATTTAATACTCTTTTACCTGCATGCACCAGCGGAGATGATTGTTGGACCAGTGAAAGCTTTTTTCATGGATGAAATATCCAATGGCTTGGATAGCTCTACTACTTTCCAAATAATCAAGTGCTTTCAGCAAATGGCAAACACCAATGAATGCACCATGCTTATTTCACTTCTTCAACCAACTCCCGAGGTATTTAATCTATTTGATGACCAGATATTGATGGCAGAAGGAAAGATTATCTACCATGGCCCTCGAAACAAAGCTCGCAATTTTCTTTTGAGGAATGTGGCTTCAGATGCCCGGAGAGAAAAGGGACGGCTGACTTTCTCCAGGAGGTAATTAATTGTAAATCAAAAAAATAACTGAAAAGGCAAAACAAATACTTCAAAAGTTTATGATCTATTTCTGCTAATTTGGGAATCATTAGGTATTGTCCATAAAAGACCAAAGGCAATACTGGTCTGGAACAGATGAATCTTATATATACATTTCTTCTAATCAATTCTCAAACATGTTCAAGAAATATCAGAAACAAAGAAATTTAGAAGAGCCTAATGTACCTCAGAAAAGCAAATTGGGCAAGGAATCTTTATCATTCAAAAAGTATTCACTGCCCAAACTGGAACTGTTCAAAGCATGTGGAGCAAGGGAAGCACTCTTGGTCAAAAGGAGTACGTTTGTTTATGCCTTCAAAACTGCACAGGTTATAGTAGTCAGCAAACTTCTTTGTTTGAGAAATACAATAGCCAATATTTCTGTATCAATTACATGAATCCAAATTAACTTTACTCATTTATGCAGCTTTCTATAATTGCAACCATTACAATGTCTGTATTCTTCCAAACTCGTATGAGAACAGATTTAACTCATGTGAATTACTACATGGGAGCATTATATTTTTCCATCTTCATCATTATGCTAAATGGCATACCAGAAATGACCATGCAAATTGCAAGACTGCCAAGTTTTTACAAGCAAAAAAGTAATCATTTTTATCCTTCATGGGCATATGCAATACCTGCATCGATATTGAAGGTCCCTGTATCCTTGTTAAACTCGCTTGTATGGATATGCATTGCTTACTACGGCATTGGTTATACAGCTACAGCTTCCAGGTAAGTGCTTACAACAAAAAAAAACTCAAATTCACATTCTTGAGAACCAATTCTGAGTATCTGACTAACTACAAAAAACTTTCTCTGAAGCCACTTCCAGGTTCTTCTGCCAGTTACTGATACTTTCTCTTCTCCATCAATCAGTAACGTCATTCTATCGGTTTATCGCTTCTTATGCTCAAACACATATTTTGTGTTCCTTCTATGCATTTGTTTCCATATTACTCATCCTAGTGTTTGGAGGCGCCATTCTTCCCGAGCGTAAGACAACAATCATCATAGAAGACACATTTAAAGAGCATTTACATCACTTAACACTTATTATATGCTACCTTTACATTCCAGCGTCTATACCAGGATGGTTAAGGTGGGGATTTTGGACATCTCCAATGGCCTATGCAGAAATCAGCATAGCCATAAATGAATTCCTTGCACCAAGATGGCAAAAGGTGAAATGTCTTCTCGGATCACAAAATGAAATCAATTGGGTGCTATAAGGAATTTAACATTCTCACTGTTCCTTGTATATCTTTTAGGAAACCATGCAAAATAATACAATAGGGAACCAAATATTGATTAATCATGGCCTCTACTATAGTTGGTATTTTTATTGGATATCTGTTGGAGCCCTGCTTGGATTCATCGTTTTGTTCTACATAGCTTTTGGACTAGCACTAGCTTACAGAAGGCGTAAGTTCACTACTTAAAGTGTACTGTATACCATCATAATATTTTTATTGAACTTTTGAAACAAATCATGTTTCTACCTGTTTCAGCTATAGAAGCATATTACGGAAGCATGCCTAGAAAGTGCTTTTCTGAAAGACAGGAAGAACAGAGTGATATCCAAAAACAATATGATGATCATGCAAACATGACCCAAGAAGGTAATCCCATCAACCACATGCCTACTTATTGCTTATCCTCCCTTCCCACTGACATAATAGGAAAAAGAATACTGGAATTATTACAATGACATTAATAAAATATACATAAACTTTTCAATAATAATATGAAGCAAGGTTCTGTTTCAAAAACCATAGTCCATTCATATATGCAATCTCCTAAATCATCTTCTTGCAGAACATATGGCTATGTCTACTAAGCAACTTGCACTTACGTTCCGCAATCTGAACTACTATGTTGACACACCACCGGTAATTTGAAAAGGTCATATTCATTTTTTTTATTGTTTCTATAGTGCTTATCTAATTTTTCATTTGAATTGTATATATAACAATTGTACTCATGTTGCAGGAAATGCTAAAACTAGGATACCCAACTAGAAGACTTCAACTACTAAACAACATCAATGGTGCATTCCGTCCAGGTGTTCTTTCTGCATTAATGGGTGCTAGTGGAGCTGGGAAGACAACTCTACTAGATGTATTGGCAGGAAGGAAAACAGGGGGATATATTGAGGGAGACATAAGAATAGGTGGATATCCTAAGGTGCAAGAAACATTTGTGAGAATCTTAGGTTATTGTGAGCAAATGGACGTACATTCTCCACAGCTTACAGTTGAAGAATCTGTATCATATTCAGCTTGGCTTCGCCTGCCTTCACATCATAATGAAAAAACGAGATCTGTATGTCCCCTAGAACATCACAAGACATTAAACTTTTGATAAACAATACAACTCGATATTCCCATAAATAGTTCGAATGCAGAATAACATAGGGTTTCGTAAGTATTGACCATTCTTTTCATTTTGCATGTTTATGCGCAGGAATTTGTGGTTGAAGTCCTCCAAACTGTTGAGTTACATGACATAAAAGATTCTTTAGTTGGGAGGCCAGGAATAAATGGATTATCCTTGGAGCAGAGGAAAAAGTTGACAGTTGCAGTCGAACTTGTCTCGAACCCATCAGTCATACTAATGGATGAACCAACTACAGGATTAGACGCTAGATCAGCTGCAATTGTTATACGTGCAGTAAAAAACATTTCTGAAACCGGAAGGACAGTTGTATGTACAATCCATCAGCCTAGCACTGACATTTTTGAGGCATTTGATGAGGTATCAACATCAATCTCTGCAAACAAATTGCTTCTGAATCCATTTAAAATAGTATGAGGAACTTTAGATATTTGTTTAGTCAAAGCAAATAGTACTCAATCCATTTAATCCAATGTTTCAGAAAAAAGTAAGCGATATATATATATATATATATATATATATATATATATATATATATATATATATATATATATACCCTACTGATAAGTGCTTAAGCAATACGAACCTCTTTTATATAATTTAACGATATGATGTTTTTTTTATAATGTTGTCAAGTAAATCATACTTTTTCTAAGGTTCATTATTGATTTTATATAAATGGATTGTTATAAATCATATATCCTCATAAACTTATTGTTTGCATCATTCCATATAGACAATTCTCAAATGAACTTGTGTCATGAACTACACTGATTATTTCCAATACCACTTGTTGTGCAGAATGCATTGATTATTTATTTCGTAAATTTTTTTAGTAAATTCTTTTTTATTAACGGATTCTGCCAGTGTTTTTTTGAAAATATCTTGCAATACTTATTTTCATAAGCTGAACATGTCATGTTGAAATCTACTTCATACAGTTTGTGTTGAATGTGCCATATGTGCTGAAAAATAGTAGCTTTCAACTACATAATAAAATATAGAGTGTAGTAGAGTCCTAGAGTAGTTAATTGGCCACATAAGCTGATAGGAGGCTGCTTATCTGACAAAGCATCCACAAGCATTGAAAACAGTTATAGGCCCAGAGGCAGCACTCGAGCTAAAGTAGTCAACAAACTACTTTTTGCATGTCATAAAACGGATTAATTTCATGATTTGTATTTTCTTCCAATGTAAGGAAAATGCAAATGGTATAGACAAAGCAATATATCTACATGTTAGCTTAGTCACTTTTGCTCATTTTCTGAAGCATCATTATTCATGTAAAGAGAGATGCTTTGTAGCTGAATTCCATGTTTTGTTTTGTATAGGAAAAAGAAACAGTTTTTTCACCAATACTAGAAGACGTTTTTAGGAGCTGATAGAAAAAAAATTACCTTCTTTGACTTGAGCTAACATTTTTGTGCAGCTTATATTGATGAAAAATGGTGGAAAAATAATCTACAATGGGCCAATAGGAGAGCAATCTCGCAAAATGATTGAGTACTTGAGGTCAGTATTAATCAAATTGATTCCATATTAGTGACCTGAGGCCTGAGGGCAACCCCAGCAGCTGTAGCATCAATGGCACTGTCACTTGGCACCAAGCAGCCTTACGCCAGACAAGCTCAAGAGCTACTCCCTCCGTCCTTAAATGTGTATCATTTTTGTTTTCTGAAAAATAACTTTGACTAAATATTTATTAAAAAATATTAATATTTATAGTACATAATTAGTTTCATTGGATAGATATTTGAATCTAGTTTTTAATAAATTTATTGAAGATACAAATATTGTTCGTATTTTCAATAAATCGAGTCAAACTCGTCATCATGCAAATCGTGACGACAAACATTTAGGGAGGGAGAGAGTAGGCCGCTAGGGACTATAAATTGAGGTTGTGGCTAGTGTGCCAATGGTAAGTGAGACCACATGCACAGGTTGGCGGTGCAGTGTGGAGAGACAATGGCATCGCTATCATACTGCCGGCTCTTGATTTAATGTGGCGTGCGACGTGGAGGTGTGATGTTCTGTTGGCGGGTGGTGATGTGATGGCACGCCATGTTAAGTCACTGTCTATGTTTAGGTCATGTAATATCATTGTTTTTATCATGAGGAGAGGTATTGCATTTGGTTGTTAAGTTCATCATTCATATAATAAGGTCATTGTTTGTTGTGGTCATGTTTAAGATGATTTGGTCGGTGAGTAGTCATGCAAGCAAGGATGCGCATTCAGGTTACGAAAGTTTGTGTCCATTAATTTGGGTTTTCTGAAATTGATGATACCCAAAATTTGTCTCCCTGACATTTGGGGTATCTAAAAAAATTCAGGGGCAGGTATTTTTGAACTACCAAAATCAGAAAAATGAAATTCATAGCAACAAAATTGTAGCACTAAGTTTAAGCAATAATGCAATGTAAACTACAGATCTTTAGTAACATCTTATCTTACATAGAAAACATGAGCATCACATCACATACCAGCACATCCCAATCACATCACAAATTGACATGACCAAACACAATCAATCAATCAAATATACCAACTTATCCATGTTTCAGGTAAGTCTGGTACCAGGGCCTAAAACCCAAATTACCTGAACTAAAGTTGGGTTTCTACTTTTCTAGACTTATTATCCGAAAGAGTGATCAGGAATTTCAGGGTCGGGATCGGGGTTGGGTATTGGGTATCAGGTTTTATGCCCATCACTTTGTGCAAGGTAGACAGTGCTATGGTTGTTTGAGGCCACTGTAGCACCCTGCCATCTTGGCCAATTGACCTTTCATCTCTTCTATCTTATTAATGGAAGCACACATCTTTCGCATTGTTTTGAGGGAAAAATTATGTGGAATTTGGGAAATTCATATATCATTATGAAAATGCACACCCAGAAATAATGAAGAGGACTTAAAACTGGATGGTGGGTGTGTGCATACTATACATCCACATATACCACCAACTGGGCAAGTCTAGTTCCATATCCATCCATAGTAAGGAACTAACGAATTTTGCTTCCTTGTATCAACAGAAAATTTCTGGTGTCCCAAAAATAGAAAAAAATTGCAATCCTGCTACTTGGATGATGGACATAACATCGACATCCATGGAGTTTCAGCTCAATATAGACTTTGCAAGTGTCTACCTAGAATCACATTTGCATAGGTACGTCACATTACTATACTATTTTGCATTTGATGATCGATGGAGAATTAATTTCTGCCTTAAATAAGTAAGATCCATATACTGATAAAAGTATGTCAACAAAATATTAACAGTGCCTTAAAAGTATTTTTTTCCTGCAGGGTGGAGCAAGAACTTGTTAACCAACTAAGTAGTCCACAGCCAAATTCAGAAAACTTGTGTTTCTCCAATAGTTTCACGCAGAATGGCTGGGGTCAATTTAAAGCTTGCTTATGGAAACAAAACATAACTTACTGGAGAAGCCCCCAATATAATTTGAAACGTATGCTGATGACAATAATAATAGCCTTGACTTTTGGAGTATTGTACTGGAGGCATGCAAAGATATTGTAAGTCCACACACATTTTGGTTTTTTTCTTATTTTGGTCATGTCTTTCTCTTACTGGTAATTATATATTTTGCTAAAATTCAGCTATAACCCAATTTGTTACCGAGCGAGACAAAGTAGGTCATTTGTATTTCTGTCTCTTATAATCAAAGCTACACGGCTCTCCTGTAGAAAAAAATGTACTCTGATGTTCAGTAGTCAAGTATGATTAATTTTTTTTCCTCAAACAACGTGGAAAAACTACATGCCATTTCATTAAGAAGAGATATAATACATTGGAGAGACAAGATTCCACTCCTAGAGTCCTAATACAGGAGAGAAACGCTCCTGAGCACCATGCACACTCACAATAAAAGAATTACCGTGAGCAAGGACTACATGACCAGGGCCAAGGAAACATACAGACTCATGACTTTGTGATTAGCGACAGAAGGAGTAGCTCTCGAAGAGCAGAGGCTCTGGCCATACAGCAGAAAAAAGCATCAATTTCCACTTCATGTAAGACCTCTTAGACATTAGGAGAAGCTCCTTCAAACACACATACATTGTGATGGTTCCAGATTTCCCAAGTGGCCGGGATAATCAAAGAATTCAGCCCATTTCTCATCTTTTTATCATACCTCTTGATTGCTTGATACCATTAGTTAGAGAAACTGCTCACTCCCAGCTGAGGAGCAATAGCTACATGACACAATTTGATTAGAATCATTGTCCACACCTGCCGCGCAAACACTCCACTAACAAGGAGGGCATGAAGCAGAACTAAAGATGGGCATGCAGCCTGCAGCCCAAAGGCACGGCCCCAAGCCTGTATTTTTAGCCTGGTATGAGCACGGCATGACCAGGTGGTGAGCGGGCCCGGGCCGGCCTGACCTGATGCTTAGGGTCGTGCCTAGGCTGCTCCCTAGGCACGCGAGGCGATATGGCCTGTTGGGTGAAATACAGCAGGCCCGATTGACCTATAATATATATATATATAATTATATATATAGAAAAACCATAATTCCTATTTATCATATTCACGGTTTGTTTGTTTCCCTGCCGACCGCCGCCGCCCCTTTCATCTGAGTCGCGCCACACCTCATGCCCACGTGGCCACACCCATTCTCCTCCCCGTCTAGCACCTGCTCCTCTCCTCACCATGGATCGCCCCTACCCCGCACAAGCTTCCCTTGCGGCGCAGCTAGCGTATGTGGTTGGTTGTCTCCCTTGCAATGTGGCCGGCCATCCCCGTGCGCTTCCTTGTGGTCGCACCGGCGTCAATGGCCAGCCATCCCAGCGCGCTTCCTCGCGGTCATGGCAGCGTCTGTGGCCTGCCATCCCGCCGGCTTGGTGCGCGTGCTTCCAAACTCCCTCCCTGCTTCGCGACGCGGCGGCGGCGCTTGGTGGCTTGGATGTGGGCCTCGGGCCGGCCCGACATGGAAAATGGCCCAGCCAGGGACGAATGACTAGGGCAGCGTAGCCCAGCGACACGTCGGGCCCTACCGTGCCAGGCCGGCCCAGGCCATGCGGCCCATTTGCTCATCTACAAGCCGATGAGGCCAACCCCTTTTGGCTAACCAGTCAGCTATCTCGCGCAAATTCTTGACAGCCAGCCATATGAAGAATTTGCATCTAAGAGTTATGTCACAGATACAATAAGCTAACTAACCTTTATGTTGCTTTCAAGAAATAATGAACAGGATCTATTCAATGTTTTTGGTGCAATGTATATGGGCGTTATACAAGTTGGTATTTATAATGATCAGTCAATATTGTCATTCACTACATCAGAGCGCATTGTATTGTATCGTGAGAAATTTGCAGGAATGTATTCATCTTGGTCATACTCATTTGCACAAGTAAGATACTATCTGATCACAAGTTTTTTAAGTGTAAAAAAATCTACATTGAAAGTACTAATTAAAATTTCTTCACTTTCTACAGGCTACAATAGAGATCCCTTATGTATTTATTCAAGCGTTACTCTATACATGCATCGTCTACCCAACAATTGGCTACTATTGGACAGCATACAAACTTCTATTGTTCTTCTACACCACCTTTTGCTCAATTCTTTCTTATGTTTTCGTTGGGTTGCTGCTTGGTTCCGTTACTCCAAATCTTCAAGTTGCCACCATACTGGGATCGTTTTTTAATACAATGCAGACCCTTTTCTCAGGATTTGTTTTACCTGCACCTGTAAGTGTGGATCTCCTCCTACTACTACTACTACAAACATGATAATACAACTTATATTTTTTAATTATACATTTAGGGAAATATGGTCACAGAGTGCAAGTTTGACAACTAAGGCCATGTTCGTTTAGAATTTGGCTTATGTTGAATGCTTAGGCTGATTTATTGGGAGAGAAAAACATTGTTGTTTCGCTGAAAAGCAGTGCTTAAGTAGTGATGATGTTCACACATAAGGTTAGATTGGCAACATTAAAAGATAAATCAGACTGAAATTTGCATTTATTGTGATGCTGACAATCCAAGAGGAAATCATCTAGGACATATACTATTTCTAACTTTCATGACCTTCTAGTGTAATAGATCAATTATTCGTCATCTTAGATTAGTGATGACCAGACGGAGTACAACCTCTGGTCTGTACACGTTAATAAATCTTATGCATACATGTCTACAAAAGTGTTTTCACTTAATAGCATTTATAAATATATTATATAAGAAAGAGTGTTGTTTAGAGATAGTGTTGATGTTCAAACAAAATACTATTGTGGCCAGATGTGGTATATAACAATGTTATCGTAAACATGGTATCACCATCAGGTGTTTGGATTATGTTGGTATTTTAGACTTGGTAATGAAATTTGGGTTTGTCCCAATATGACTTTTTTTTACTATGATCAAATTAGTTATCAAAATCTAGTTCAGTTTGATTACGCAATTGGAGCATAGGGTTGTACAGAAGTAGTTATGGTCCACTGATATGATATAATACTATGTCTAGTCATTGGAGATGCATTTTGCCAACCCTAATCACAAGAATTAGGGGCACTAGAAATCACATATAGGGTCGGTTTGGTTGCCTATATCAGGCTTAGCCTGCATTAGGCCTTATGCAGCACAACCTAAGCCAACATAAACATGTGTTGTGCCTTCTTGTTTGGTTGTCCTGCATAGGCAAGCCGCATCCGATAAAATTGTGTTTGTTTGTTTATATTTTTATCGCATATGGTCACCTTGTATGTTCTATTAGAGGTCTCATGTTTCTGTAAAGCTGGAGAATGTGAAAGTATTTTATTTTCGTGTGGCCATTGACATACAAATTTGCACTATCTAATACAGAAAAATCTAGCGAGCTAATGCTATATTGGTCATGCTTTGAGTATGCTATGCAAGCCTGTAGCCAACCAAACATTGGCGAACTACACTATAAGCCTGGTAGGCTAATGCCAGCAACCAATCACACCCATAGTGATTTACTATTTTTTTTATTAAAATCAGCATTACTCATGGTGACAATTCTTCAATAGTTAGCATGTAAACATCATATGTGCCCCTACAAGAAACCTGAATATCATTGTAAGGAGAAATTCCCAATGTTATAAAAATAATAATCATATCTTTTTATCTTGCAATATTTAAATTGGGTACTAAAAAGTTAGTGGTTGGTATTCCTCTTCCACACCTACTTCCTAATTTACAAAGGATATTTAGTAACTTAAGTTCTAAACTACTACTAAACAGTAGAGTAGTCATGAAATATTAATAGATTTGGAAATAATTTAGCAGCGGAACTGATATACACTAAGAAATCTAAACAACTGTAAGATACATTTGGTTGATGATTTTCGCAACACTCAAACATAATACATAGACAGTACAAACAAAAGACAAGTTTTAAATTTTACCCCCTTGTAAACTCAATTGTCTTAATCTCAACAAAACTAACCCTAAAAATTACAAGGTGGATAGTAACTCTGATTTTATAAAGGGAAGTATTTTTTTCTCAACCAGGTGTTTCTCTACATATGTGGAGGAAAGCACTAACATTCAGTTCAAATTTTATTTTCAGAAAATTCCAAAATGGTGGATATGGATGTACTACCTTGCTCCTACATCTTGGGCACTCAATTCCTTGTTGACCTCCCAGTATGGAAATATAAGCAAAGAGGTCAAAGCATTTGGAGAGATTAAAACTATTGCTGTTTTCTTGAATGACTATTTCGGGTTTCATCAAGAAAGGTTGAGCGTAGTAGTTGTTGTTATCACTGTGTTCCCTATTGTATTGATTAGCCTTTACGCTCTATCGGTTGAAAAATTGAACTTCCAAAAGAGGTAAACATGTTTTGGTACATATGGAATTGTATAAATATGAAAAATGTACAAGCTTTCTCCATGAAACATATGTAAAAGCTATCTATATTCTACATTCTATATACATATATCTTATATTTTTCAATCCCCACTAGCATCTTGCTATGCAAGTTGTCAACATCAGCATCCACCGGCACATCCCCACTAGAGCGCAAGCAATTATGTCTTCGTTCAAGGGGCGGACAGGGGCCTAGGGCCACTATTGTCATGGCCCTAGGCGTGGCCCAAAATATGTCATATACCATATATAAGGTACTGTTTGGTTCCAACAGCAGTAACGCAAACGCAAATGAATTAAACCTGCAGGCGTTACTGGCGGGAATCACAATTGAACTAATTTTATTTATGTTTATGTTACTGTAGCACCCACCAAACAGTTTGTAAATTTCTGGCCCAATCCAAAGGGACCTTATGGATTGGGATAAATTCAACCGGCCCAGGCAGAGAGAGAGAGGAGCCGACTCGGGGAGGGGGGGGGGCATGGCCACATCCCCCGCTCCACCTCTCATACCACGCCACAATTACCCACTCCAGCCTTCCGTCTCTCCTCACGTCGCTCCTCAATCCAGTAGGCAGCTATATACAGAGGTTAATGGCTAGAGATCGTTGTAGACGCGCTTGGGTTGCTGCCCACCTTGCTGCAGGCGCACTGGCCGCTACGGCCACAGGACTGCACGGGTGCGTCTACGCGTGCACCATGGGCAGGGTAGGCCGCCAACCACAAGGGCCACACAGGAGCGTGAAGACAGACTACTCATTCGGTGACCTGTCAACCATGTAAATTCCGATTGTGCTTGATGTTGATCTAAATAAATAATAGGAGTAGTATAATTTTATTCGTAATTTCCACGGCAATGCACAGGGTATTCTTCTAGCGCTTTGAGTGGGAGGGCTAATTTTCTGTTGGATTTCTGGTTTTCACTGTTCATACTACCATCGTTCATGACCTTACATTCAATACCTTGCAAACTAATATGCCATCGGCATGTTCGTTTGGCAGGATTATGCACTGTTCTGGCAGGATTATGCACTGCTGGCTAATTTCTTGTGAGAGAAAAACACTGCTCTGGCTGGATTTAAGCCGGCTGAAAAGCCAAGCGAACATGTTGATCATGTTCTTGAAATCTTGTCTGAGTACCAACTACATATTAAACAATTTTTTAAAAAATATATATCTAGTGAGAAACTTGAGTAAGGGTTCTACCCGTTAGGCCAATAGGAGCCCAGTCAAGTTGGACAATTTAGTTGAGGTCTAATCCGTTCAGACAAATGATATCCAGCAGTGGTTTTGATAAGTATCAACACTAGTTGTCAAAGGCAAACAATTTTCGTATAAATAGACTATGTAGCAGAAAACAAATGTTTATGTGTGATATACTGATATATAGAAGTATGAGGCCATGCTAACTTAAAATGTTGCATTTTCACTCCACAATATCTTATGATTTATTTAGAGAGATGCAAAGCAGATCTTTGTGAATCTGTAAAAATGCTAAAAAAAATTGCGTGTTACCTCGTAAACTGCAAAAACTAAGCATATTAGTGGATTCGCAGAAAATTCACCTTGCATCCCTAAACATTGGCGGATCCAGGATGCGATCAAGGGGGGCTAAGTAATAAAGATGATGATTGACAATGAAGATTTAATGATGATTTAGGACTAATACTTACTATCTATGTTCGTGTCATGATTAACAATGGAGATTTTAGTAAATTTTATAGAGATTTAATGGAGAAATGAGTGAATTCTATAGAGATTTAAGGGAGAAAGGAGTAATTTTTACAGGGCTTTAATGAAAAAATGGGGCCATAGAGGGGGCTCCCCCCAGCCCCCCTGATCCCCCATGTCCCTAAATGTGTTACAGGTACAAATGATAAAAGGTTAACCTTTGAAACGTTTGTCTTAAAACTAAATAAATAAGTACAGTAATCTGCTTCCCTAAAACAAATGATGTTAATGTGCTTCCCTAAACCAGATTTAAACATGTAGTTCCAAGTACTGCATGAGTACAGCAGAAAAAGTTTGGGACAAAGAAGAAAAAAAATGAAAATATTTGTTAAATGTCGCCCTGGTGACACTCGACAAAGAGACAACTTTGTCCGAGTGTCTGTCCATGACACTCAGCAAAGTAGCCTCTTTGCCAAACAAACACTCGACAAAGTAGCCTCCGTTTGCGACACTTGGCAAAATGGAACTGCAGCTGACGGAAAAGTAGCCTCTTTGCCAAGTGTCAGTTAGCGACACTCGGCAAAATGGAACGACAGCTGACATCTATTAGCTGTTGTCAGATTTTGCCAAGTGTCTGACTTTGTCAAGTGCTTCGGCAAACTAGCTCTTTGACAACACTTGACAAACTACATCTTTGCCGAGTGTAACACTCGGCAAATTAACTAACTCATTGCCGAGTGTGCGATATAATACACTTGGCAAAGCCTTTAGCACTCGGTAAAGAGCGCGCCTCCAGTAGTGTTGAAGGCACGAAAGGTCTAAGACCATGCATTCCAATGAGGCAAATTAATCACCACAAATTTTAAGGAAAAATAAAAGTATTCCCACTTACTTGCTATACTCACATTCCATGTGACCCTCCAAGGTTGCGCAAAGCTAGAACATTTCACTGTAAACCGGATGTGGCTCTTTGTAACCTATTATCATCGTATGGTTCCCATGTGTCTTGGTCGGTAGCACATCTAGAGAACGCGACCAGACATGTTAGATGGATAATTTATTAGGGAGGGGCATAGGCGAACAGGCCTAGCTGTAATAGTTTAGATCTACAAGGAATAGTAGGGTTTATGAACTCTTTTGTAAGAGGCCCAAAGCCCATTAACAATATTCTTGTAAGCCCTATACGTGAGGGAATTCATCAATCAAAGGCAAGAAAGTTTAGGGTTAAACCCTTATCTCTTCTCCTCTCCCTTCTCTCTAGTCGCTGCCTCCCGTCTTCTCTTCTCCATGTGTCGTCTCTCTCCCTTGCGCAGCAGCCACCGCTCCTTCTGCGCCACCAGCAGCCATGGCCTTCCCTAGCCAGCCTCCTCTATTTCACCACTAGCTGTCGATGCTACCCTAGCCAACCTGCTCAAGCCTCGGTTGGAAGGCACAACACAACTTGGTATTCAAATCCGCATTGTGATCCATCTCCATGGAGGATTTCAGCAACGTCTGTGATCACGGGTGAAGGAGTTTGACAAAAATTTGCAAGGCACAAAAATTCTTTCCCGTTTGTAGATGGAGGCAAGTGAAGAACAAGGCTCTGGTGACTCCCGCCTACGTGCCGCCACCAAAGAGAGGAGGAAGTTGCTGATGCCTCCACCAGATCAGATTTTAATTGAACAAATCAGATATCGTCCTCAACAATCCAACTTGCTCCAACGATCCAACCCCACCATAGACCAAAAAGGAGAACCGGAAAATAGATCTACCTCAACAAAGAAAGAAATAGAACCTACACAAATTGACATTCCCAGAGTATAACGAGACTGTGGACCCATCTCAATGGCTATATAGATGTGGAAAAATTCTAACTCAAAATCCAAGGGAAGAGGAACGTGTTGGAAGTATGTCATAGAGATGATTGTACTTCCTTGTATCCATGACATATTATGAGTTCATTGAATATCTGATCCATTAAAGGCAACCCATATTGATTAAAAATTATGTGAAATGTTTGTGAAACTCTTTTACTTGTATGGTTATTCTAAAGTTGTCCCTAATCAAAGTTTGTGTGAGGATGCACATGAATATATATATTAGATCAACATATTATTAGTTTATTAGTATGTTTCACAAGTCATAGATATAGAGATGTTAAACTAAAAATGTGGGTACATGTATGACATGGGGCTAGACTGACCCAATGTAAGATATTGTTATAGTCTCTATACACATCATGTATGTTATGCCCTTAGACATGAGATTGTTGTATGTATTCAAGATGTAAAATGACCTACTCAGGGACTATCAAACACTGCTCCGTAACTGAAAAGTTATAAATGTAGTTTTTGGGTTTATCAGGAAATATGTTGTGAGACATAGTCAATCAAGATGAAATTTGTCATTCTTCATATGGGAGAGATATCACTGGACCACTTGAATGATTGGATCAAGAAATGCATGGTCGTGCTTGGGTTAAGTGTTAATCTATGAGTTGGACCAAATATCGTAAGACAAGTGAATAATATGTATGTGATTTTGTGGTGGTTTGTAGTATATGATCTTTGCATATGCATAGGAGTTGACATGTCTTGCTAGAGGCCGCTATCAACTATTGATCGAGTAGGAGTACACGAGCCATGTCTATGTGTGCGTGAACTCATAGGGTCGCACGCTTAAAAGGGCCGGAAGCCTAATTCAGGTTGGACCGAATTAGACAAGGATTAGGGTTACTAATGGGCCTCCAACATGAGGAGCTCATTAGGACATCTATATAAGCAAAGGTGGGCATATGGGGCTAGATCAATCCCACGCCTTTGGTAGCCATCGTCGCCCCCCATGCCCACGCCTATTGTACCTTGTGGACCTAGTAGTCCGGAGGCGCGATGCTTCCTCCCTATACGTGTGGGATACCTTGGTGGTGTTGTATCTGGAGCACAAAGACAAACCACACGTGAAGGACGGATGTGAGCAACTGTACGATACTTCTATGACACATACGACTACATCAAGTCGCTTTCATTGTATCTGCGCATCTAATGATAATCCCGTAATCTATGACTAGCAGTAGATCTTGAAATGTGGGATCGAAATTTTTGTTTTCTAGATAGCATAGCATCCCCATATCCCATCAGAACGGACACGGCTAGCAGCTTTCCACTTTCAATTAATGTCATCACTGACATGATACATACGGTTTGAACATGAAACATGCACACCGTCATGACCAGGATTTTTTCTTCCATCGGGAAATGCTTTGGCCTATACTCACTGGGGCAAACTCTCTAGCATGCGACAGACATGGACATTGACCGAGTACACAAACCAATTCCTCCTCAATTTTAAAAAGGTACTAAACCTCTCCGACAATCAATAGGTACACTACTACAGATTCGAACATCACTGCCGGCTCATCACTGCCGGTTTTGTTTGGGCCGGCGGTGATGCCTCTTCACTGTCAGTTCGTGCCAGAACGGCAGTGAAAACTCATCATCACTGTCGGTTCGTGGCTGGAACCGGCACTGAAGCTTCACTGCCCTTTCACTGCCGGGTTCCAGCCACGAACCGGCAGTGAAGCTCATCATCATTGCCGGTTCGTGGCTAGAACCGGTAGTGATAACCTGGACACTTTCACTGTCGGTTCTAGAACATGAAAGTTGTAGATCTCGAAAAGTTCTAGAACATGAAAGTTGTAGATCTCGAAAAGTTATGAAACTTTGTAGTTTACAACTTTTTCATTTGAATTCGTTTAGTGGCTCAAACAATCAATTTACACTCGGTTGAGTATAGAATGAGGTGAACTAAAACCGAATCTAGACACAAGTGAGTAAATGGGTAGAGTGGTAGAGGAGGAATTGCGTGAGGTTTTAAGGTTGCTGGTTTTGAATCCCAGCCAGAGTGCAGTTCGTGATTTTACGTTGAAAAAAGCGCGACTTGCGACGAGCGGGCGGGTTACTAGGGGCATCTCCCAGAATTTAAATCTTTTTTTCTATTTTTAAAAGGCGATTTTTTTTTGACATTCATCACTGCCGGTTTGGCATAACCGGCAGTGATGTGATCACCTCATCACTGTCTATTTGGTTATGCCGGTTTAAAATCCGACAGTGATGCGGGGTTTTGAACTGGCAGTGATGTAGTTAACTGTAGTAGTGGTAATTTTGTACACATCGGGATTGACAATTACATTAGGGATAGACAACAAACTATAATAGCCTTCACACATACTCCCTCCATCCCAAAATTATAAAATATCCTAAAAATCTTGAGAGTCAAAGTATCTCAAGTTTGACCAACTTATATGACAATATAATCCTAACATTTATGATATCAATTAAGTATCATTAGATTCGCATTATCAATTATATTTTCATAGTATGCCTATTTAGTGTTATAAATCTTTATAATTTTCTCTATTATTATTGGTCAAACTTAAAATATTTTGACTCTCTAGGATTCTTGTAATGTCTTATAATTTGGGATGGAGGGAGTAGATTCCAACCCGCCAACACTCAGGTCATAGTACCTCAGGAACAATCTTAGCTTATCTATGAAATACATATCTCCTTACATGCAGCCATAAGGGCCACAATGTCTTATAATTTGAGATGGAGGAGTAGATTCCAACCCGCCAACACTCAGGCCATAGTACCTCAGGAACATTCTTAGCTTATCTATGAAATACATATCTCCTTACATGCAGCCATAAGGGCCACAACTAGACAAACGATGCATGTTCAAACTGTCAATCAATGGTTGTGATTCTTTAGCTCGGACATATGGAAACTTGACCAGTACAAATTGGCATGGAAACATTCAAGATTGACTACTACAACATTAAATTGGGAGGTTATGATATTGTCCTTAGAGGTAACTGGCTAAGAGCATAGTAACTACTCCCTCGGATCCGAAAAGAATACAATTCTGGATCTAAACCAAGATTTTTTTCCAAAGGATGACTAAGTTGTTTATAGAAAATAATATCAACATTTGTTTACTATTATAAAATATATATTTCATCAGTAATCTAATGATACTTATTTAGTATCATAAATGTTAGTACTTTTGTATGTATTTGGTCAAATTTAAAATTATTTTACTTCTCAACAATGAGAATTCCATTCTTGTTTAGACAAAAGAGTATTTTCTATCTACCATTAAAGTGGACTCCAGTATTCACTAGGAATTATTGTTTGGGATTTCAACAACCTCACTATGAAATTCTCACGTCAAGGGAGACAGATTATGTGGACAAGTCTAAGCAAACTACAAGCAGAACAGCCATGATTCACATAGCCAGTACCACAAAAAACATTAGAATAACTCCCAGGAAAACTTTTCCCACCTATTTCAGCAACCACAATAGGGTTTACCTCAACTCGCAGATATGATCACCGTATTCATCTAAAGAATCCAGTACTCTGAGTTGTAGTCAAGCCCTACAGATATCCACAATATAGAAGGATGAATGGGGGGAAACAATGCCAAACTATAACAGAACAAGGAAACATAAGGTATAGTACCTAATAAGCTTATTCTTCACTGGTTTTACACATCAAAATTTTACTAGTCAAAAAGAAGGATGGATCTTGGCGGTTCTGCGTGAATTATCAAGCTCTCAACGATAATACTCTCAAAGATAAATTCCCAATTCTGGTCATTGACGAACTCCTAGATGAATTGAAAGGGGTAAAATTCTTCATTAAATTGGACCTACAGTCCGGATATCACCAGGAAACACACGCATCCAGGGTGCCATTAAAAAACAATATACCAAACTCATTATTATGGTAATTTTGAATTCATGATAATGCCCTTCAGACTCTGCAACGCGCTATCGACATTTCAAGCGTACTCATGAATGGTATACTGGATCCTTATTACCTCCATAAATTCATGTTAGCATTCTATGATGATATCTTGGTCTACAGAAAAAAGAGACAGGACATCTTCAACACATCCAACAAGTTTGAGCATTTGAATTGTGTCTTCATTCAAGGCATCTTGCATGTATCAAGACTGGCCTTTGTCCATGTTTATTGAGTCTCTAGAGTACCTCAGCGGCAGCCCAAACGACTAGCATAAAGGGACGGAGGGAGTATGTTTTAAGCATTCATGCGATTCACATTACAAATCTTGTTCACGCCAATGGAGTAAATGGATTCTAGTTGCTAAGTTCTGGTATAACCACAACATATTCTAATTGGGAAAGTCATTGTTTGAGGTGTTGTATGGATACTCTTTGTACCGTGATGTAGCTGCAACGTGCAAGCAACTAGAATTGTAAACCTTCGCCTTTGCACCAAGTTGAATCTGGAATAGTGGTTGATGGAAAGAGAGTGGTTGTCTACGTACCTACTATGGTTCTTTTAGATTTTATAGAGAGTGAATAAAGTAGCTTACAATTGGATCTGCCACCATATCCAGGATCCACTAGTGGTTCATGTGCCCAAGGCTCAAAAAAGCACTTTCCCAAACCCAGCTACTTTGGCAATTTAAGACCCCTAGCATATAAAATTGAACTTAAATTTCAAACAATTGCTTCCTGAAGTGATACTCAAGGAAGAGAACAAATGAAAGGATCAAGATGCCCAAGAGGGGGGTGATTGGGCTTATTTCAAAATTTCAAAGCAAAAATGAAATCAAACAAGCAATTACCACCTATGCCTACCGTTTCGTTTCCTACTAGAAAGCGATACAAACAATAGAAAGCGAAAAAAACCACCACAATTCTAGTATGAATTGAAGAAACAAAGCGGAATGTAAGTGGGGGAAATAAAGACTAGGGATGGGGAAAAGGGACACGGCGATGTTTTCCCGAGGTATCGAGGGTCGAACTCCCCCAAAAGTCCTCGTTGGAGCACCCGCAAGGTATAGCTCCCCCCAATCCCGCGCAAGGGATGGTGCTCTCTACCGGGGGTTTTCTTCGCCAACTCCCGCTGGTAACCGCCCAAAAAACCGATCACAAGTCGATGAAGAAGGGTCGCCCGACAATCCCCACGATCACCTTCCTCCAAGCACCATCGGACCGTCTAGGGATGTCGAGCACCAAGATAACAAGCCTTGATCTTCACTTGACTCAATAAAAGCCTCACAACTAGAGTGGTTTGCACACTTAAACTCTTGGAGAGAACTAGAGGAGAGGATGATGGATGGATTCGCAAATCACTCTCTCTCTAGGGCTCTTGCTCTCTCCCAACCTTCTAAAAGCAACCAGCAAACCAAATGAGCAAAGGCAAGGGGGGAGAGAAGGGGTGGGGCACAAATAGCCTTCCACAAAACAGCCTCGGGCTGATTTTAAAGTTGGCGACGGACGCTCCGTCGTAGGGGGGACGGACGCCTGACGCCCTGCCCCAATGGCTATTACTTGAAAACGCACAGGCGACGGGACGCTCCATCCCCTTTGCACGGACGCTGCACCTCAGCGTCCGGCCCCAAGCTGGCTGCTCTCGGGTTTCTAGGAAAATTTTCCCGGACGCTCGCTACGTCCGACGCCCAAAAGCGACAGACGCTTTCCCGTCGAAAAAGGGAAACACTCTGGAGCTCTCTGCTGGCTCGACGGACGCTCTCCCCGGATGACGTCAGCGTCTGGCGCCCGGACAGGGGTTCGGCGCCTCTGGCCCTAGCGTTCGAACACCCAGAATTTTGGCTCTCTCAACTTGGGTTTTCCGTTGTGATGAATAGAGAAAGTTCTAGGCTATATTACGGTCACCACAGGCTTGCTTAGACTAAGTAATCAAGTGTGCACTACACCTAAGTCATGAAACTCTCCTAAGTCAAGTTACTATCTAGACCCCCCTTTATAGTACGGTCAAAGATCAAATAAAGCCCTAACTATTCTAAGTCCCTTCCCAACCTTATGGCACTTGCCTATCATTCTAGGGTCTTCATCCCCCTGTCTCCTTGAAATCCGAAACATATCCATCTTGGGGGCTAGTAATAACCATTGATGCCCATTCACCTTGATCACTATGGCTAAGCTACGCATAGCCTCTACAAAACACACTTAGCCATAATAAATCCGAATTGTCCCTTAAAACGCCGAAACCAATGGGGCCAGAATTTTAAAATCCCCCCCCTTTTTGGTATTGACGACAATAATCCTTGGGTATAGGGTATAAGAGATGAAATGTTAGGATTTTTAAGTGACTTAGTTGTATTGAGCAAGGGTTAGTGAAATAGAGGAATAATACTTCTCAACCAAAACCAAACCACAAACATGGTACTTCAAATATGAAAAAAAACGGAGTACCTCCCTGATATTTCACATACATAAACGGAGATAGTCGCGGAAGGGCCCAATTTCCATTCAACTCAGAGCATATCAGAACCGAATATGCAACTCACAAGATATATTAGTGAAAACCAAGAGTTTTTTTCATTCACAATCACAAAACCACAAACAAAAACTTAAAAACTCATATACACAAATGCATGAAAGTGAAAAAGATGCATGAGAACGGGAAAAAACACATCAAAATCCAAAAACCCCCCCCCTATCTCGATACACAAACCCCTCTCCCCCCTTTGGGGGGCCAAGCACCAAAAGCTCTAATATCCAACATCTGGGGAGCATCTGGAGCACTGGAGCTAAGCACCCGGTGACGTGCGCGGAGGTCGAACTAAAAAGAGTCCGGGGCTCAAGTCACTGTCACCCTTGCTTGCCTGACCCTCTGAACTGGCTCTGTCGTGAAGCCCTCTGGGTAGGCTCAACTGTCGCGGACTCGGTGGGCTGCCTGCTACTCTTTGAGCAACTCAACCCCTACTGGCTGCCCCCGAACTCAGCCGGTGCCTCGAACGGTCCTGCCTCTGTGGTTAGGTCTGTGAAACCCGACGAGTGAAAACAAGGCGGAGGAGAAAGGAGTCACTGCCAAAGCTGCAAGAGTAAATGCTTAAAGCTTGGGGGGCCCGCCCGATTCCCCTGGAGGTGGAGGTTTAAATTGCTGTGTATCTGCCCATCCGACTTCTGGCGGGGCTGGGGCCTCGGAATAACTGCCCGGGGCGAGAAATAAAAATCGGTTTGAACAACAAAGAGGAGGATGGGGAATGTTGGGCGAGCCCAAAAACTGGTGCAACCCCCCACGAGGCGATGAGGCAAAATTGGCCCCTGCCGGGGGGGGGAACCCAAAACCTCTGCTGGTAGTGTCAAAACTGAAAGGGGCCCTGGGAGTCCCCCCCCCCCGAGACTTTTTTTAAGAAGTCGTGAGGTTCTTTTGTGCCTCAGCAAGTGTGGCCCCCCGGAGGGGGAAAACCCCTTGAAACTCGCCGGGGAGGCCGCCAAATGACACCTGGGCATCGGCGTTAACAGCTGGGGGGGTGGGGGAAAAAGGACCCTGAGGCCCCCTGGGCTATAAAAGGGGATTTTGGGCCCCATGGAGGGAAAATGCTGCGGGGCAAAGGAATGCTGCTGTTTTTCAAGGGAATGCTGGTCTGTTTGGGGACTTCGGGCAACTGAAGCTAAAGGAAAAAAGGGGGGTAAGAGGGTCGGAGCTGCGCGGGGGCGCTAAAATTTTTAAAAATTAAAAGTCTTTTAAAAAACTGGGGGCCGCTAATCTGGTAGCAAAGGGGAATGAGGGAAAAGGTCCCCCTGGCCGAGACTTTTGGGTGCAAGTGCTCGTGTTTTTCCAACCCGTAGCCTGACGCCTCTGTCCTTCCCTAAGAAAAGTCTTTGCCCCCGGCGCGCTGGCTCTGTACAACGGAAGGATAGCTAACTGGTGCCTGGAAAATGTCGGGGGGTGGGGAGGAGCTGGCCCCCCACCGGCCTGTGGTCGGAGCCTTGGGGCAAATCGGGTTTTCCCCCGGTAGTCGTCGTTGAGTGTCAGAGGGGATATCCCCCTTTTTCAGACACCCCATCTGAGCCCCCCAGTCGGGCCTCGGGGAAGGCCTTGAACTGGGGGGCCTCCCCTGCCCCTTTGGCCAAGGAAAAGCCTGTCTGCCTGGATGGGGCCCCCGTCCTTTTAAAGACCCCCGGGCCCAAAATGTGCTCAACCAATGACTATGTTTTATAGGGTCTGTGTAAAAAGGGGGAGTGTGGTGAGGTAGGGGGGGATAACCCCAGGAAAAAAAAAGGGGGATATCCAAGGAAAAATGAAGCAAACCGGACCTTAAAAACCCCGAAGCTATGAAAATTCCCCCCCTTAACTGATGATAAAATCCCAAAAAAAAATTTCCCCTTCCGGTAGGGTCCCAAAAAAACCAAATTGTAGCGAGTAATGTCCTCGTGCTCCCATCCCCGGGGGGTATGTCCGGGAAAGGCCCGTTCAAAAGGTTTTCCCGGGAGTCGGGTGAGATCACGAACCCCCATACTGGAGGCCCCCCCCAAACGGCTTTCGGAAACCCCCGGGCGTACAAAAAACCATGAGGGGAAATTTCCCCCCATGGGGGGTCGGGGGCCTCCTGATCCCCGTAGCCAAATATGAATCCCGATCAGACTCCTGGGTGGAAGATCCCCCAACCGGGGTCTGATCCTCAATCCCCTTTTTCCCCTTAAGGGGAAAAAAAGGGTGAACTTGGATTCCGAGAGACCCAAAATGAAGCATAAAATGACCAGTCCTTTTTATATGTTTCCCCCAATCCGCCAACCAATCCGCAGCCCCGAAGGGCTCCCAAACTGGGTTCTCAGGGGCCCCGCCCTCAAAGACATTTTAAAGGGGGACACCGGTGACTCCGAAAAGGTCAAAGGGTCTGAAATACCTCTGTAAAAGTCCTTTGCACGGTCGTTGGGGAAAATTTGGTCGGCTCGGGGGCTTCCGGGGGAAACCAGGGTAGAAGTCTACAAACCCCATTTTGTTGGGGTTTTCTTAGCAAAAAAAGCTTATCAAATTAGGCCCACAATCTGGAAAATGAGACGGGGGGGGGGGTTTTTGGGGTTGGGGGTTAATGGGGTAGAAAACCTCTACCCCCCGAGCGCGAGTAACCCTGGAGCCTGAGCCCCCTGAAATAAAATGGGTTGACACAAAATGTGGCCCACTGTGCCTAAACAAGAAGCCCGGAAAGCGTAGCTTCAATTCCCCGGGAACCCCCGGTTTTTTTTTCAAAAGCCCGAATGTGCCAGTCGTTTTACCAGAAAAAAACAAGGGATGAAAAATAAATTTAAAAATTTAACGTTTTGGGGGAACCGCATTTTTCCATTTTACGGGGGCCCGAAGCCCTTACAACAAACAACTATGAAAGTTTTTTGCCAACAGGTTTATAGTGACCCCGGCTAAAATTTAAAAAAGGGTAGTAAAGTTCAATACCAACGTGGATGCCCTTTTGAAAAATAAGTAAAAAGAATCATCATTAATTATTTTAATTTTAAAAGGGGAAAACCCCAAACTCGGAAAATCAACCGGGGGGGGCCTTTATAAAGGGGAAAATGTAAGAAAAAATTTTATTAAAACTAACCCCAAGGGGCCTGCCCCTTTTCCCCACACCCAGCATTATCAGACCCCAAAAATGTTTTAAAATGCAGGGGAAACCCCCAACATGTAAATCTTTTGCATAAAAAAAAATAAAAACCCCTTCAAAGTATGAATAGATTAATAATAAAAAGATAAACCGAACCGTATCAATCTGGGGTTGGGGGAAAAAGTGTTAAAAATTTTCCCAAAAAATTTTTAAAGCAGGGGAACACGTGAAAAAAATTTAAGGGGGAAACACTAGATCTTCCCAAAAAACTAATAGGGCCCAAAACCCCTCTTGTTTTTTTAAAGGGGATAAAAAAACAATCCTGCCGCAGGTTTTGTACCAAAAAAAAAAAAACCCAAAAAGGGGGAAAACCTGAAAAATACTTTTTTTTTTCAAAAAAAAACAAGCAAAACCCCCTGCCGTAGGGGGGTTTTACCCCCTAAAAAAAAAATAACCCAAAAGCCTTTTTTTGGGTTGTTAAGAAGGGGGTCCGCCCCACGTTTTTGGGGAAAACCCCAAAAAAACTATTTAAAAACAACTTTTTAAATCCCAACCCCCATGATATAAAAAAATAGCAAGGTTGCGGGAAACCCCTTTCAGAGGTCGAGGGATGATAAAAACCCCTTTTTAAGGGGAAAACGGGACCCCAAAAAAAAGGGGCTTTTAATTTGGGGAGGGGGGCGGTTTTTATTGTATGGTTTTGAAAAATTTTTTTACAAACCCCAAAGGGGTTTTTTATTTTTACTCTGGTCAAACATGGGGGCCCCAAAGGGGACCACTACAAAAAAATTAAAAAGGGGGAAAAAAAAAAAATTTTTAAAACTTATCTCCTTCCTCGGGATCTTTTTTTTCCTTAACCCCCCCCCAAAAATTTGGGGGCCCCTTTTGGTTTTCCCCCCCCCGGGGGTTTGAAACCCCCTTTAAAAAAAACCGCCATTCCCGAATGCTGACCCCATAACCATTTAGCCAAACCCCCTTTTAGAAAAAAAAACCTTTTTAACACCTACCGAACGTTTTTTAAACCCAAACCCCCCCAAATTTCTGGCCCACTATATCCTGGGGATCCCAAAAAACCCGTGTTTTAAACAAAAAATGCCCCCTAATTTTGGGAAAAAGACATTTTTTTTTAAAATTTTACTAAACTTCTTCTTTTTTTTTTTTTTTCCTGCATAATAATATAATCGCATTTTTTTTTCAAAACGGGAAAAAACAACTAAAACCCTTTTTTGGGTCCTTGAGTTAAAAAAGACCCCGTTGGGGCCCCCTTATCCCTTCGTTAAAGGGGAAAAACCCCTTTTTCTCCTTTTTCCCCCCACCCGGGGGCCCGTCTAAAAATGGCCCATTTGAGGGGGGAAAACCCCCAAATCGTCGCTTGGTAACCCCTTTTGGGTTTTAAATAAATTTTTCCCCTTTCTTTTTTCCCCCGTAAACAGCCACGGTGAAACATTTTTTTGTTTTTGTCTTCACCAACATTTCCCCAAACTAACAATTTCCCCCCCTTGGGGTTTTTTCCCCCTTTTCCACAATGGCGAGCAACACAAGCGTCCAGCAGAAGAACCCCGGGGGGGGCCCCTCGCCTCGCCCGGCCGAGGGGGGTTTTTAATCTCCCTTGGAAAAAGGGGAAAAAATCCGAGTTATGGAGCGAAAACCTCCGACGAGTCCTCCACAAAAGGTAATAAATCAATTCATAACTTTTTTTTTTACCCTTTTTTCTAACCCCTTTTCCCCCTTTTTTAGGGGGGACAAACGATTGCAATCCTCAATCCTCAACCAGGGAAAAAAAAAACCCCCCCTGGCTGTGGCCTTTTGGGCCCGGGGGGAAAGGGGAAAATGCCGCCATAAGCAATCCAAAAACAAGCTTCAAAACAAAAAATTTTTTGACACCCAACTTTGATCCGAAATTTAAGGGTTTTTCAATTCTGAAAAAGGGGGGGGTGCCAGGGGAAATTTTTGTTGTGGTTATAAAAACCCCCCCTTTTTTTTTTTCTTTTTTAAAAAATTTTTTATGTCCTTTTTTTTGAATTTTCTTTTCGACCCCAAAATTTTTTAGCAAGCTTGAAACCCCCTTTTTGCTGTCGTCGCCCGCTTTCCATTTTTCGCCCCCTGCTGATGGGGGGACTCCCCCTCGAAAAAGTGGAAATTTTCAACCGTCGCTTTTCCCCCCGATTTCCATTTTGGCAATCGCCTATGGGGGAGCACTCCCCCCTTTGCGCCCTGAAGCTTTGGGGGTAGCGTCGACCCTACAAAAAATTGGCCGGGGGTTTGCCCCCCGATCTTGGAAAAAGGGGATGGAGAAAATCCCGCATCTTTTAAAAAATTTTGGGGAAAAGGGGGGGTTTCGGAGGGAGTCGCAAAAACACCATCCCCCTCGGGGGGGGTGTTTGGGCGAGTAGTTTGTATTTTGGGGGAAAAATTTTTTAAAAAAATCCCCTGCTTTTGAAATATAACTTTTTTGTTTTTCCCCCTTTTCTCTTTCCCGTCTTTTTTTTTTCCGAGAATGATTTTTGATGACCGTTTTGGAAACTGCATGACAAATTTCCCCTTTTTTTGTTTTAAAAATTTTTCCCCCAAAAAAGGGGGCAAAATGTGTGTCGGGTATTCCTAAGTCCTTAGAGTATTTTTTTTGGCTAAAAAGGGATATTTTTATTCCGGGGTTTTTTTTACCAAATACTTTAAGTTGTTTTTTTATCCTTCCCCAAAACCCCCACACTGGGGGGAAAAAATTTCTTTAAAAAAATTTTTATTAAAAAGCTTAAACAAATTTTCCCGTTTTCGAGTTTTCAGGGATATAGGAATTACCAGGGGGCACAATTTCACTATCCCCGGAAAAAAGGGGGTTCCCAATTCGGGGAAACCCTTTTCCGAATCTTTATCTTTTGCCCAAAAAATTTGACAGCACCGTTTTCCCAAAAAAAAACCCCCTGAAAATTTTTTTTTTCTTTGACCTTTTGTTGTAATAAATTTTTGGGAAAACCAATTTGTTTTTTCAAAAATTTTTTTCCCCAAAGCCTTAAAACAAACCAAATGAAAAACCCCCCCAAATTTTTTTCCCAAACATCGGGGCCCCCTTTTTAAACTTTTTTCTAAAATTCTTTTTTTAAAGTAAGCCCCGGAGTTGCTTAAATTTTCCCCCCCGGGTTTGCACGGGGAGGGGTGCCCATAAACCAACTCATTTGGGAAAAAGCTTGAGGGGGTCCATCAAGGCCTTTTGGTAAGGCCCCAAAAAAATTCTTTTAAAAACCAAAAAGCCCCCGGGGGTTTTCATAAAACTTCTTCTAAAAACTTGATCATTATTTTTTTTGATGTTTTACTTGGGCCATTGTTTTTTGGAAAAAATAAGGGAAAAAAAAAAAAAATTGTTTTAAAATTTTATCCCCCCTTTTAACAAAATCACAAAAAAAAAAAATAAATTTTGGGGTTCCTTTTTATCAGTTTTTTTTGATTTTTGGGAAAATTCCCCAAAACCCTTGAATTATGGGGTCCTTAACAAATTTTTTTTATAAATTTCTGTTTTTTAACCCCTTCCCCCCCTTTAAAAAAATAGTTAAAACCCCCTTTTTTAAAAAAAATTTTTCAAATTTTAAAACAAATTTTGGTCCTTGCGGGAAAGGGAAAGGGATAAAAACGGGGCCAAAATTTAAAACATCCCCCCTCCCCTAAACGGCCAAGGTTTAAAAATTTGGGGTTTTAAAGCCGATCCCCGGAACTCTTTTTAAATTCCCAAAATTTTCCGGGGCAATTTTTTGGAAAACCCCCCCTTGTAATATTCAAAGCAGTCTTTAAGCATGGTGGGCCCAAAAAAAAGCCTTTTCCCTTTAAAACATCCATTTAAAACTGGTAAGCAAATTTTTGGTTTTCACCCCCACACCCCTTTTATGTCCTCATACAAGCTTTCCTTCCTCCCTTTGACTAAAGGGGATTTGAGGGGGGACCCCATCAGGTTTTTTAGTAAAATTTGGGGGCATCAAAAGGGGCACAAACTTGTAGTTTTGGGGCCCCGATTTCCCGGGGGAAAAATTTTTTGAGGGGTTTTTTTAAAAATAATCAGAAATTTTTTTTTCCCCAAATTTCCCCTCAATCCCCCCTTTTTCATTCACAAAATAATCTCTTGGCTCTTTCTCGTACCCTTTAAGTAACCCCGAAGCCAATTCATTTGCTTTTTTTTTTTTGGCCCCCCCAGGAAAAGGGGGGAAAGGGTTTCTACCTGAAAATTTTCAAAAGCTCCCGCATTCTTCAATAATACTCTCTAAAAAAATCATTTTTTGAAAATTTTTCTGGCCGAGAAATTTGGGGTTTAAATTTCTAACTCAGAATCCCAAAGATCTAAATTTTGGGAACAACTTTTTTTTTTAAAAAAGAAGTCGAAAATCCCCTTTAAAAAAAAAGCTTCAAAACTTGCCCGATTGTTAGTAATAGGGAAAATTTTTTAGGGGGTTGCATACTTAAGAAAACACCCCTTTTTTGGGAAATTCCAAAAAAATCCCAAACACCCCCAAACCCCTTTTTACAAGATGATCCATCAAAAACAAAGTCCAAGGTTTAATACTTATCTTTCTTTGCAGAAGGAAACACGGTGGGGTTTGGGGGGCAAAAAAATCAGCAATAACCCGCCCTTTTACTACTTTTTCCGATTCGTACTTCCCCAAAAAAAAATTAGATTTTAAACCCCAAAAAAAACTTTCCAATTTTCCCCCCCCCCCCCAAAATTTGGGCCCCCGAAACCCTATGTTTTTTTTTTAAACAAATTCGGGGAAAAACCCGCATTTTATTTTTTTAAAAAAGTGTCGAAACTTGGTAAAATGAAAAATACACACACAGGCCCAAAAAATTTTTTTCCAAGCCGAATATCTTGTCTCTGGATCCAAAAGCTTTCCGGGGGAAAAGGGGGGCATATTTTCCCCTTTTCCCCTTTTAAAAACCCCCCAGGGGGGATCCATCGTCATGCTAAACCCCGGCCCCCCCGTAAAAAATTAAAAAAGGGGGGTTTAAGTTGGAGGTACCAAAAAATAGGTGGGCCTTATATACCCTTTTGATTCATCGAAAGCTTTCCCCCTGTACTTTTTCCCCTACAAACTTTTTATCCTTTTAAGCTTTAACAAAGGGGAGAAAAGCCCCAAAAATTTCTTTTTTTTTAAATTGGGGGGAAAAACTTTTACAAAATTTTTTTTTCCAAGCAAAAATGCAAAAATGTGAGGTTAGTCGGGGGGGAAACCTTAACTATTGGGGTTTTCCCCCCCCTTCTTACCAAAACCCCCAAACCCCCCTTTTAATGGGGGGAGAAACCCCCCAAAAAAAAACCAATGAGAATCCCCCCAAAACACACTTTTTTTGGGGTTTTTTCTTCAAACCCCCCTTCTATTTCATTCCAAAGTTTCCTTAAATCACTAAGGTCCTTTTTTCCCCAAAAAGACCTTTTTTTTTGGGGGACCACTTTTTTTAATATAGGGGGTTTTCAATCTTACCCCAAAAAAATAAAGGAAAAAAAAATTATGGCTTCTGATAAGGGGCAATGGCATTTTTCGAAACCAAAAAAAAATGACAATCCCCTCAAAAAAACCAAAAAGACTAGGGGGGGCTTAAGGCCATTTTTGAAATATCCTTATTTCCAAAAAAAATTTGGTTAAAGCCAGATTTCCCTCCCCCTAAAATATGACTTCATAGCCAGCTGGGGGGGAAACGAAAAAGCAAATCAGCAACCGGGGGTTTGGGGAACCATCCCTCGGGGTAGCTTTATTAGGTTTTTGAAGTCAATTCAACTTCATCTTTCATTCTTCTTGGACACCGGGGGAAAAAAGCTTTAGATTTCCCCAACTGGAATCGGGGGGGCCGAAAAATTTGCCCTTTAACAATTTTCAACTTTTTTTTCACATCGGCCAATACCTTTCCCCCTTGAAAAAATTTTTCCCCCGGGGGTTGTTTTTTAGGGGGATACCCAGGGGTTAAATTTTGGTTTAAAATTTATGCTCAAAAAAAAAGAAAATTTTTGTCCGGGGGGTCTGTATTTAAATTCCCCCAAAAAAAAAAAAAATTTTTTAAAACCCTTTTTTTCTGGGTTTAAAAATTTCCTGATAAAAACAGTTTTTGTTTTACTTCACCAACTTTTTTCTTCTAATTTTCGAAAAATAAAACCTCCCGTTTTCCTTTGTTGCCACGATGGGTTTCCCCATTAAAAACTATTTTGAAAGTTGACTGCTTGGATCGGCTGCTGATCCTTGTTTGAAACATTAACAGGACCTTCTTTCCAGACTTTTCCAGAAGAAACAATCAAAACCATCATACTCCCAGAAGGCAAGCTCCGCAGCAGCAACACTCACTGAATCATCAGCATGAACAATTTCAACATCATCCCCAATCCACTGAACGAGAGCCTGATGCGTGGTTGAGGGTATGCAGCAGTTAGCATGGATCCAATCCCTTCCTAGGAGTAGACTATATCCCCCCTTTGGGCCATCAATGACAAATAAGGTAGTGATCAAAGTTTTAGATCCAATCATCAACTCAACGTGTACTGCCCCCCCGGGTATCAGATGGATTGTCAGCAAAGTCCCTAAGCACCAAATCTGTCTCCAACAAATCTCATTGGCCATCCCAAGCTTTCTAAAAGTAGTGTAAGGCATAATATTGATGCAGCCCCTCCATCAACAAACATTTTGGTCAGAGGTTTACCATTGATGTATCCTTTCACATAAAGTGCCTTCAAATGTCGATGCTTGGCTGGTTTATTGAAAATTTCCTGCTGGGTTAGGACAAGTTGGGCCATCAGATTCTGATATTCACTCTCATCGAAATCTAGTATATTTCCTCTTGGATGTCTTGATCCTCTGGAACTATAACTCTGATGGAATGAAGAAAACCATGCATGCATTAGCCGAATTTTTTGTCGGCTCTTTCCTTAGGACGCCAAGCCTTCTTCTTCTCGTTTGTCGTCTGTGCCACTCTTTGTTCCCAAGCGTTGCACTCTTTTTTCTAGCTTTTTCCTTAGCCCTGGTGGACACCATTGTCCCTTTTGCCAGATGTACTCACGATGTTCTTTCTCTCCAGCATCTCTCTCATAATGGATCCACTCTGATCGGCAAATCTCTTGCTTCGCCGATCATTAGAGTTATTTATTTTTAAAACGCCGATCGTCCTCAGGAGCATGTGCTCCAAGCCTTTCATGGACCGGACGGCGGTTGACTTGAGACTGCCTATACTCTGTGTATCGATCACTGCACCCAGGGCAGTTGTCTTTAGTAGGCAGCTTCAAGCCTTCATTCCAGCAATGTTTAAAGAATGAACAACCCCAATGAGACTGCTCCTGTTCTCTCTCACACTCTTGCTCCCTTGGAAAATCTCTTCCTCGTACCTGTGATGTTTCTCCATGAACTCTTGTTCCTCATAGTACCTCTGTTCCTGGTATCGTTCTCGCTTCCCGGCGCCACTTATTTAGCAGAATTCGTGTTGTGACTCTAGGCCTGGAAGCTTCCCCCTTCTCGGTTTGGCTATTCTGAAACCAAGCCTGCTGCTGGAATTACTCATTTGTAATCTGTCGATCAGGGTCTACAGCACCAGTCTTTCTTGCTCTGTCAGAGGTCAACACCTTCATCTTACCCCCCACTCTTGGGCTCTTCTACGGCAACCATGTTCATGGAGAAAGTTACTATGTTATGTGCAAAGGGATTTAGCATCAACCTTCATCTTACCATCAAACTTCAAATGCCCTTCCTGAATGGCCTTCTGAATCTTCATTCTGAACATTCGGCAATCATTGATTGGAATGAGAATTAGTATTGTGGTACCCACAAAACTTCTTATCTTTTACACCTTCAGGACGCAGCATGGGGTGCCCTTCTGGTAACTTGATGCATCCCTCTTTAAATAACGCCTCAACAGCCTATCTAACTTGGAGACATCAAAGTCATATGTGCCGTTTGCTGCTCAACCAGCGTTGACTAACCAGAGTCAGCTCTTTTGCCCAGACTAACTCAGCTGCAGCCACTTCATCTTCATCTTCGTACTCAGCTGCTTCTTCTAGGAAACTTTGATACATCTCCTTAGTTCCATCAGCCTTCTGAAAGTGGTTTTCTCTCCTGAACCCTTGAGCCTGATTGCTCATCATAGCCAACCGCTGTGACAATTGACCCAGATCATCAAAGTCCATGTCGAAAAACTTCTCTCTGATATTAGGATGCATGCCTGCTATCACCAACACCCGGCAACTGGGGCATCTGGCAATTTAAGGAGTACAAAAGTTCTTGGTCCTCCCTGAACCTGCGAAGGTACTCTTGAGGTGTCTCATTGGCCCTCTGCCTCAAATCATAAGGTCAACTAATTTCTTCTCATTAGTACCAGTGTAAAATATGAATGGAACTTTTGCTCTAATTCAGCCCATGTACCAATGGAGTTCGGCTACAAAGACATGAACCAAGTGAAAGTTGGTCCTGTCAGAGATAATGGAAAATACCGAATCCTCCAAGCTTCATCGGCAGATGCTTCCCCAAGCTGCATCAAGTACCTGCTGATGTGCTCTATAGTACTAGTATTATCCTGGCCAGAAAACTTGGTCAAATCTGATGGAGGTTTCACCCTTGGAGGAGCGCCACTCGGTTATACCACTCTAGATAAGGGGATTTGTATGTATGGGACTGATTCTTCGGCTTCAAACCGAAGTGATTCTGCATCATGTCCGCCATTCTATTCATAAATGATATCAAACACTCGAATTTGGAGCTCCATATCCTGTCCCTCAAGATGTAAGCCAGCCGAACTCTTGTATCCTGGATTCGGGAGAGCATTGATGGCACTGTAATCAGCAAATTCCTGGTATCCATCTCCATATATGCTCTTCTATAACCTGTTTGCAACTAGAGATACCTTGTGAGCCGATGGCGGAATGTCCCCTGTTGCACCAAAAGTGAGTTGGCCATGAGTTACAGGTTGTTTCTGATAGTCACCAATCCCTCTGCGTCTGTGCCAGATGCTTCACCTCCTCCAGTGATTTTTCCTTGATGCTTTGTCATGTTGAACAATGTCGGCCCTTGCATTGGACCAACAGTCTCCTCAAAGTGTTTATTGGCAGTTAGACCAAAGGTACTGATCATGATTGAGCGAAAGGTGTTCAAGAAAGCCGTTTGATGATTTGTCATAGCTTCACTCAGGGCCTTATGAATCACCTCAGTCATCTTCAGAACATCCTCCTCCATGGTGTAATCAGTCTGATGCGGAAGGAGAGTTCTCGGGAGCTGATCCTTCTGAAAAACCTTGTTGCTCTTATTCTTCAAAAAGGACAACAAGCATTTTTGTAGAAATTCATCGCATGCTTGCTGGACTACGCCCTTAAGATCTTCTGGCAACTATTCCATAGTCAACGTCCAGAATTTGGCTGTTATTGATTTCGACCATCTCAAAAAAGAATGTTGTTCCCACCGGGTGTGCCAAAAAGTGTGTTGACACAAATGTTGAACGCACTGTGCCTAACACACAACAAGCGGAATGCGTAGCTTCAATCGGAACCCGTTGCTTTCAAAAGCCCGAAGTGTGCCAGTCATTTGACCTAAAACTAACAAGGATGAAAACATTAGATTTAAAGCTGGAACGTGTCGGGTGAGACCAGATAGTTCCATATATACGGCCCTGAAGCCACTTACAACGACATACAGCTATGAAAGTTGTCTGCCAACAGGTTTATAGATCGATCGGCTAAAATAAATAAAGGGTACGTAAAGTATCAATAGCCGAACGTGCATGCATGGGAAAAGTAAGTACGAACGAATCATCATTAATTACTAATTAAAGCATAGCCAATCTCGGCAAGTCAACCGAGTCGGGGTCCATGATGAAGGAACATGTAAGCAAACATGATTAAACTAATCTAAGGACTGCGCCTGCCGCACGACACCCAGCATTATCAGAGCCTAAACATGATTAACATGCATGAACACGCAACATGTAACAATCTAGATTGAGAATAACTCGGCTATTATGAACACAAGATCTATTCGCATAAACAACATAGATAACCATCAAAGTATGACCAGATCTATAATAAAAGATAAAGCCAAACCGTATCAATCTAGATTGGGCAAAAGAGTGTTACAAATACAATAAATATAAAGCATGCAACACGTGATAAATTAATGAATCTACTAGATCTTGCCAAATCTAATAGAGCCGATAACCATCTTGCTTTTGTTAAGCATATGAAGCAAGCACCTGCCGCACGGTGTGTACTCATAAACAAAACACAAGCGAAGACCTGATAACTATCTTGCTTTTGCTAAGCATATCAAGCAAGCACCTACCGCACGGTGTGTACTCGTAAACAAAACATAAGCAAAGACTCTTGGTTGTTAAGCAAGGATCTGCCGCACGATCATTGAAAACAAACAAGACTACTTGCATCAACATCTAAATCCACCGCATGATACTAGACATGATAGCAAGGTTGCCAGAACTTACAGAGGTCGACGGATCGATGATTCCTCTCGAAGAACACACGACACGACAAAGGACTCGAAGTTGGCACGGGGCCGGTTGTATTGTATTGGTTGTGAACAGTTTTTTACAAACGCCAAGGGTTTATATTTATACCCTGGTCATAACATGAGTGCTACAAGGATACGACTACGAAATATTAAAGGAAAAATACAATCTCTAAGCTTATCTCCTTCCTCAGTATCTTTATTTCCTTAACCATCGCAAAGTTTGTTGCTTCATTCGGCTCTTTCCCTCCGCTTGTGTCGCTCCCCTTAACAGAAAACCGCCATTCCAGAATAGCCGACCGCATGACCATTTAGCCGAACCCTTTCAGAGTAGCCAACCACATGAACACCTACCGAACGCTTTTGAACACCGTCGATTGCTGGCCCATCTGTCATCCTAGGCGTACCAAAATCTAGTGTTAACAAGTGGCCTGCGGCCTCTGTCTAGTCTGTCTCCTCTGGCTCAGAGGCCTCTGGGGACTCTTTCTCTGCCTCTACATGAGCGGGGGACTCACGACGCGCTCCACGGCGAGGAGAGATCCTCAAACCCGGCGCGACGTCCACCACGCTCGGCAACCTCAGCGCCTCTGCCACTACAAGCGCTGCCACTGAGTCTGGATTCCATCAATGATCGCTTCCTCTTCTGTGAGACCAACTCTTCTTGCCCGTGCCCCGGTAAGTGGGTGGACGCGGTGGAGGTGGAGGGTCACCACCACTACCAGGGACGGGGCCGGTGTTTTTCATGCGTGCCATATCTGATCCTCAGAAGAAACACTGCCAATCAACCAAGATACACTGCCACTGAAAGAATCCCAAACAAACAACTGATCAACTGATAAAGAGTGGCTCAATGGCTCTGGACTGTCCTCTCGACGCTTTGCCTTGTTCCGTACTCGCGGGCTTTGCCCCGAGTTGTCTGTCACCTGCCCAACTGTCACTGCAAACTCGCTCCACGATAGCGAGAAAGGAGTATATAACAGTAAGCAATTATCTAGAGACGAGAGTTTAACCTATGAAAGCATGAGATAGATGAGTATAGATCGATTCTGCCATATTCATACCTCAGACACACTGTGACACAAAAGAAAGGGGAGGATCCTCGATCAGTGCCAAAACATAATCCGCAACCTAAAAGGTGAAAGGGGATTTTAGGGTTAAGGGATAGGTGGATGGATTGAGTAGCTTGGTAAAGAGAAATGACATAGAGAAACAATCAAGGCAAAGTAAAGAATCACCTTGGGCAAAGAGACCAACAGGAATCAAGCAGCCGAGGATAGCACTGGGAGATCCACACGGCCTCTACACCTCTGCTCGGCTGAAATCGCGCGCAGCAGAGGGAAGGGAGAGAAGCACGGGCGGTGCTGGAAGGAAGGGTCGCCGGCGGTGAGGGATCTCCGGCGGGCGGCGGCGCAGGTAGGGGCGATGGCAATGCGGCGGCGGAGGAAGTGGTGCGGTGCAGGGAAACGGCAAGGAGAGCGGGGCGGTTAGCAAGGGCGGCGCAGGCGTACGGATGCGAGTGAGAACGGATCGAGGAGAAGAGAAGATTTTGAAATCATATTCGCTCGGTTAGCGTCTGGCGCGCTAACAGTAAGGGTCCAGAGAGCTCCCTCTGGCGACAAACGTGTCTGCCGCCAAGGCAACGGACGCTACGGAGCATCCGGCGCACGAACAGAGAGGACCAGAGAGCTCCATGGAGCGCCAACGCGTCTGACGACTCCGCGACGGACGCTAGCATGTGTCTGACGCCCCTTTTGCTGAGCAGTTTTAATCTCCAGACAATCGTGACAGATGCTGAGGCATGGGAGGCCGAGCGTCCGTCGACAGCGTCCGACGCCTTTTAAAATAGAGTTTTACAAAACTAATTTTTGCGCCTTTCTCCCAACCAAGTTCCAATCCCAATAAGAACCAAACAACACCTGATTGGACTTGATTTGGGAACCATCTCTCAACCTCTCATTTGCATGTAGTTTTCCATAGGCTTAGATTTAGTTTTAGCTCAAAATATTCGAATGGAAACTTGCAAGGAGACATCATTTTGGCCACAAGAGGGGTATAGAAGTGACTTGAGCTTGGAATGCTCCCCCTAAGTGGACGAACATAGCGGATGCTCAAACTCAACCGAAAGAAAGCAACAAACAACACACATGCAAATGCAATGCATTGCGGAATTTGAATCTAGGTTACTTGCAAGTTTAAACCGCGGTTAAGCTTCTTCACACGCTTTGAGGGCGGTTTATCTTAACCGCGTTAGCCAAGCCTATGTGCATTACTAACTTAAACATGTTATATTTACATATGAATGCAAGGTTAGTTCACTCAAGATCATTTTTTAGTGAAGTTTGAACTATCAAGCACATTTAACTCGCTTATCAACCACAAAAGGTTGCTTCATCGAGTGGTTTAGTGAAGATATCCGCCAATTACTCTTCGCTCTTAACTCCAACTAGTATGATGTCTTTCCTAGCCACATGATCTCTAAGAAAGTGATGGCGAATATCTATGTGCTTGGTGCGAGAGTGTTGAACCAGGTTGTTAGCAAGCTTTACGGCGCTTTCATTGTCACACAAGAGTGTTACAAGCTTTTAAAAACACGTCGTAATCAAGAAGTGTTTGGGTCATGTATAAGATTTGTGCACAACTAGCTCCCATGGCAATGTATTCTGCCTCGGCAGTAGACAATGCCACACTATTTTGCTTCTTAGGGACCAAGAAACAAGTGATCTTCCTAGCATGTGGCACCCGCCGGAGGTACTCTTCCTATCAACCTTACACCCAGCATAATCCGAATCGGAATAGCCAACAAGTTGGAAGGGAGCTCCTTTGGGATACCAAAGGCCCATACTAGGGGTGTGGCCTTATGTACCTAAGGATTCTTTTACCACACAAAGATGCGACTCCTTAGGGCTTGCTTGAAATCTAGCACACATACACACACTAAACATGATATCCGGCCTAGAAGCGGTGAGGTAAAGTAAACTACCGATCATAGAGCGATAGAGAGTTTGGTCGATCGGTTTACCTCCCTCATCAAGGTCGAGATGTCCATTAGTAGGCACTGGGGTCTTGATTGGCTTGCAATCCTCCATCTTGAATTTCTTGAGCACATCATGTGTGTACTTCTCTTGAGTATGAAGGTGCCCTCCCTCAATTGCTTCACTTGGAAGCCAAGGAAAAAGGTAAGCTCGCCAATCATCGACATCTCGAACTCCTTGGACATCAATGCACCAAATTCCCTTGAATGATCTTGGTTTGTTGACCCAAATATAATGTCATCGACATAACACTTGGCAAACAAAGATTTCTCCATCTAGCACTTTGGTGAAGAGTGTGGTATCAACTTTCCCGATCTTGAAGCCCTTCTTGAGTAGGACAAGTTGGGTCTTCAAACCCGGGAGGTTGTGAGACAAAAACAAGTTCATTAATGAAACCATTTAAGAAGGCGTTCTTCACATCCATTTGAAAAAGTTTCATCTTGTGATGTGAAGCATACGCCAAAAGGATCTGAATGGCTTCTAGTCTTGCAACCGGTGCAAAGGTCTCCCCAAAATCCAAGCCTTCAACTTGGGATAACCCCTTTGCCACCATTCTTGCCTTGTTCCTCACAACCACGCCTTGATCATCTTGCTTGTTCCGAAACACCCACTTGGTGCCAATGATTCTTGCTCCTTTGGGCTTCTCTACTAGTGTCCACACTTCGTTTCGGGTGAAGTTGTTGAGTTCTTCATGCATGACGTTCACCCAATCTAGATCCGCAAGTGCTTCCTCCATACTAGTAGGCTCAACAAAGGAAACAAAAGGAGTGATGCTCAACATAAGAAAGAAAGTCTAGATCGAGTTGTTATCCCCTTGATGGACTCCCTATGATTAGTTCTTGTGGGTGAGCCTGTAGTATAGGTGTAGATCTTCTTGTAATCTCTTGAGGAGGGGGATGTGGTGCTTCAACGTTGTGAGTTTCCGCCTCGGCTTGATCTTGAGGGATGAAGGTATCTTCTTGTGCTTCCCTCTCTTGTTCTTGATCAATTTGAGGCGTGTGAGGTGGAGATGGATCTTGATTTGCATCATCTTCAACATCTTCCACCTCTTGTGGATTGATAGCACCAATGGGCATATTCTTCATTGCCTCCCTCAAGGGTTCATCACCTACATCACAATCCTCAAGTGCTCCTTAGGAGCCATTAGTTTCATCAAATTCCAAGTCATACGTTTCTTCAACTAAACCGGTGGCTTTGTTAAATACACGGTATGCCTTGGACTTAAGCGAATATCCAACAAGGAAACCAATGTCACACCGCCATTGGAATTTACCCAAGTGTTGGCGCTTCTTGTAGATGTACACCTTGCAACCAAACACCCAGAAAGAATGAAATATCCAGCTTCTTCCCATTGATGAGCTCATAGGGGGTCTTCTTGAGAAGTCTTTGAACAAAAAGCCGGTTGGCCGCATAACATGCGGTGTTGATTGCTTTGGCCCAAAACTTCTCAGGGTGTTGTATTCATCAAGCATTGATCTTGCTAGTTTGATAAGAGTCCGGTTCTTCCTCTCAACTACACCATTCTGTTGTGGAGTGTATGTGGCGGACACTTCATGCTTGATGCCAACTTCATCACAATAGTCTTCTATCTTGGTGTTTATGAATTCGGTCCCATTGTCACTTCTTATCTTCTTGATCTTCACATCAAACTCATTTTGGGCTCTAGTTGCAAACTTCTTGAATATTTCTTGTGTCTCACTCTTATCTTGAAGGAAGAACACCCAAGTGTATCTAGAGTAGTCATCAACCACCACCAAGCAAAGAGATTGCCACCAAGGCTAGCATAGGTGGTAGGTCCAAATAGATCCATGTGGAGTAGCTCTAGAACTCTTGAGGTAGACATGAAAGCTTTGGTTGGATGAGTGTTTGCCACTTGCTTGCCGGCTTGACATGCACTACAAAGTTTGTCCTTCTCAAATACCACATCCTTAACCCCTCTAACCAATTCCTTCTTGACAAGCTTCTTCAAGGTTGACATGCCCACATGTGCAAGTCTTCTATGCCATAGCCAACCTAAAGAGCTCTTGGAGAATAGACATGTTTGCAAGCTAGCTTCATTTGAGGTGAAGTCCACTAGATAGAGATTGTTGTGCCGAAACCCTTGAATATCAATGATGAATCTTCAATCTTGGTCACAACTACCTCATTTGGAGTGAAGAGACATTGGAACCCAAGATCACACAATTGACCAACCGATAGCAAGTTGAAGCTCAAGGATTGCACTAACAAGACATTTGAGATTGATTGATCATTGGAGATTGCTACTTTGCCAAGCCCTTGCACTTTGCCTTTTGAATTGTCCCCAAAGGTAATCTTGTCTTGATTGGTACAATCTTCATCAAGTGTGGTGAACATCCGGGGGTCGCCGGTCCATGTGTTGAGTGCAACCACTATCAATTACCCAATGACTCCCACCGGTCTTGTAGTTCACCTACATACAAGCAACTTGGAGTTAAGCTTGTTGTTTGGGAACCCCCTTAGAGCGAGGCCCCATTTCCTTGTCAACCAACTCCTTAGCAACCCAAAGAACTCTAGGTTTGTTCTTCATTGGTGGACCAAGAAACACCACAAGTGGTCTACCCTTGGAATCTTTGTTGATGACATAGTGAGCATCATGAGCAAATGGCCTAGTGTGCTTGGGCAAGGTCTTGGGAGGTGGAGTCTTGCATTGAAACTCGAAGTGACCAATTTGTCCACATCCAAAACACCTCTTAGGCTTGGGCTTGGCTTCTCTTGATTGTAGCCATTTACTTGTTCTTGTAGTAATTCTTTGCTTCAATCTTGACCTTGGCCTTCATCACTTGGTTTTCCTTGAACCCAATACCGGTCTTGTCATTCTTCATGACGATACTCATCAAAAGCTCACTTTGAAGATTGTGGCCCTTGGTGAACTTATCAAGGCCACTAGCAAGCTTGGTCTTGTCATTCTTGAGCTTGGAGAGTTGATCAAGGTGATAGCATCCTTGTCTTCTTCTTCCTTGGTCGACTTGATGGTGAAGGGCTTGTTTGACTTGAGGTAGATTAGCTCTTCCTTGAGCTTTGAGTTCTCATCCTTCATCTTGACATAGTCATCATACTTGTCGGCTTCAACAACCCTCTTGCCCTTGCACTTAGCCCTTTGCTCAAGATCCACATCATCAAGCTCGATTTCACAAGAGGTAGCACTTGCACACTTAGCACACGGGTTAGTAGCAACATGTGTAAGATCTTGAGTAAGCAATTCATTTGCTACCACTAGTGTGCCATGCTCTTCCTCGACTTTATTGTAGTCATCTTTTAGCAAGTTGTATCTTGCTTGGATCTCTTGTGTTGACCTCTCAAGCTTATCATGTTTCTCATTAGCTTGCTTGAGTGAGGCTTTGAGCTCCCTAGTGCTAGATGTGAGAGTGTTAGTCTCAAGCTTCAAGCAATCATTAGCACTAGTCAAGGCATCAAGCTTAGCATGCAAGTTTTCCTTAATGTTTTGGAGTTTGTCATTTTTATCCTTGTACTTTATGATGATGCTAGAGTACTTGTTGCAAATTTTAATTAGCTCATCATAGGATGGTGTTTCATCATCATCACTAGAGGAATCACTACCATCATCCTCTTGTTGTACCTTCTTGTCACCCTCAACCATGAGGCATAGGTGTGTAGAGGATGAGCCCGGTGATGATGGAGGAGGTGGCGGTGGAGTAGAAGAGCCAATCACCAATGCGGCCACCTTCTCATCTTCACTATCACTATCGGAGGGCTCACTTGAATCTTCAATGTCGGTGAGCCAATCTCCAGCAATGTAAGCCTTGCCATCCTTCTTCTTCTTGTGGAAGTCGAAGTTCTTCTTCTTCTTGTAAGGCTTGTCTTGCTTATTGTTATCATCGCTTGAATCATCTTGTGCACCCTTCTTGTTCTTGTAGTTCTTGAACTTCTTGTTCTTGAACTTGTCTTTCTTCTCTTCGGTGCATGTATGAGCTAGATGACCAAGAATCCCACAATTGTAGCACTTCATTTGTGAGATGGGCTTCCTTGAAGAGCTTGTGAAGAACTTCTTCTTCTTTGAGTCAAGCTTGACTCCATTCTTGTTTAGCCTCTTCAACATCTTGGTGGTCTTCTTCACCATGAGAGCGATGTTGTCTTCATCATCCTCATCACTTGTGTCCTCAACCACTAATTGTATCTTGCACTTCTCTTTGGTGGAAGCTTTGAGGGCCAAGTCTTTCTTTTCCTCCTTCTCTTTTTCTTTCTTCTTGGAGGAGGATGAAGAGTCGCCATCACCGATCTTCATGTACATCTCATGAGCATTGATCTTGCCCAACACTTGTGTTGGTGTAGAAGCGGAGAGATCCCCTTGGTGAAGAACGATGACGATGTGGCCATACTTGTCAATTGGCAAGACACAAAGGATCTTGCGTACCACATCGGCGGGTTGCATTTGGGTGAGTCCAAGTCCATTCAACTCCTCTACAAGAATATTAAGACGTGAGTACATCTCATTAGCATTCTCATGAGCAAGCATAGCAAAGGAGTTCAACTTAGCCATGACCAAATGGTAGCGTTCCTCATGCTCACATTTGGTCCCTTCGTGTAGCGCACAAATGTTTGTCCAAACATCGTATGCGGTTTTGCAATTCCGCACACGGTTGAACACATCCTTGCCAATGCCACGGAAAAGAATGTTCTTTGCCTTGGCATTGTTCTTCTCAAAGAAGGGATCCTCGGCGAATATGGTGCCACCTATGGTAGCGGCTTTGTGCACACTGATATCCACGGCCTCAAGGTAGGCCTCCATCCGCACTTTCCAATAAGGAAAGTCATCCCCATCAAACATGGGTGGCGGTCCATCCCCATGGGACATCTTTCTCTAGGCGGTAAAGCCTAATTTAGAGCAACAAGGCTCCGATACCAATTGAAAGGATCAAGATGCCCAAGAGGGGGGTGAATTGGGCTTATTTCAAATTTCTAAAGCAATATGAAATCCTAGCAATGCCAATTACCCCCTAGTGCCTACCGATCGTGTGTCCTAGCTAGAAAGCGGTAGCAAGACAATAGAAAGCGAAAACACCCTACACAATTCTAGCATGAATTAAAGAACAAGAGCGGAATGTAAGTGCGGAAAGTAAAGAGCTAGGGATAGGGAAAAGGTGACACGGCGATGTTTTCCCGAGGTATCGAGGAGTCGACACTCCCCCCTAGTCCTCGTTGGAGCACCTCGCAAGGTATAACTCCCCCTTCAATCCCGCACAAGGGATGAGTGCTCTCTACGGGCTGGTCCTTCGCCACTCCGGCTCGGTGAACCGTCCACAACCAATCACAAGTCGATGAAGAAGGGTCGCCGACAATCTCCCGGGCGATCACCTTCCTCCAAGCACCACCGGACCGTCTAGGTGATGTCGAGCACCAAGAGTAACAAGCCTTGATCTTCACTTGACTCAATCAAGCCTCACAACTAGAGTGGATGCACACTTGAACTCTTGGAGAAAACTAGAGGAGAGGATGGATGGATTGATTCGCAAATCACTCTCTCTCTCTCTAGGGCTCTTGCTCTCTTCCCAACCTTTTCAAAGCAACCAGCAAACCAAATGAGCAAAGGCAAGGTGGGAGAGAAGGGGTGGGGCTATAAATAGCCTTCTCACAAAACAGCCTCGGGCTGATTTTAAGTTGGCGACGGACACTTCGACGCCCTGCCCCAACGGCTAGTTACTATGTACGTCCGCAAGCGACGGACGTTGCGCCTCAGCGTCCGGCGCAAGCTGGCTGCTCTCGGGTTTCTGGGAAAATATTCCCGGACGCTCGCTAGCATCCGACGCCCATGCGACAGACGTGTCCATCGCAAAATGGACGTCTCTGGAGCTCTCTGCTGGCTCGACGGACGCTCTCACAGGATGACGTCAGCGTCTGGCGCAATCGTTTGGCGCGCCGGACAGCGTCCGGCTCCTCTGGCCCTAGCGTCCGACGCCCAGAACTTGACTCTCTCAACTTCGGTTTTCGTCGCGATGAATAGAGAAGATGTTCTGGGCTATATTACGGTCACTATAGGCTTGCTTAGAGCTAAGGAAGTCAAGTGTGCACCACACCTAAGTCATGAAGCTCTCCTAAGTCAAGTTACTAGTCTAGACCCTCCTTTATAGTACAGTCAAAGATCAAATAAAGCCCTAACTATTTCTAAGTGCCCTTCACCACCTTATGACACTTAGCCTATCATTCTAGGGTCTTCATCATGTCTCCTTGAAATCCGAAACGATATCCATCTTGGGGGCTAGTAACTAGTAATAACCATTGATGCCCATTCACATTGATTACTATGGCTAAGCTACGCATAGCCTCTGCAAAACACATGTTAGCCATAATAATCCGCAATTGTCGTTAATCGTCGAAACCAATGGGGCCATGAATCTTCAATCTATCATTCGGACAGCTTAGATTGTTCCGCATGTGCTCATTCAGTGCCGGTAGAAATGACAACATGAAAAGATGAGTCGAGATTGAAGAACAGATTCCCCATATGCACAGTTTAAGGACAAATTGGAGTTTAACAGGTGGGGAGTGTCATGTCCTAGAGTAGTGGGCTAGAGGAGGGTGAGCCATTTGGGTGCTTGGGTGAAGCCCATACCCGCATGAATATAAGTCGGCACAGCGTGCATGCAAATGTAAGGAAGAACAGCATAATCAATTCCTTAACTAAATCATTCAGTGCCCCACACGGAACCCCGGCTGTGTTCTCGGTTCCCATCCTCTGTTTTTCGAATAAATGAAAGATTTGTATTAAATCTTGACACAACACACTCCTAAATTACACATGAAAAAAATTGAAATAAACATACATAATATTGTATCCAGATTCTTCCACCATCTTCTTCTTCAGTGGTTTTCTTGAACACTAGAGCCAGAGTGCAGTCCTTATGCCGAATCCAACCATCGTCCCCGAAATATTGGACACATGTTGCAAGATTCAACGCTTTGAAACTAGTCCAAAACTCATCTAAATCACTAAGGCCTCCTTTGGTTCATGGGAGAAGTATAGGAAAAATAGAGGAATCAATTCCTATGGGTTTGCTGACGTCATATGATGTTTGGTATGGAGGAAAGCACGGTACTGATTCCATAGGAAAGGATTCATTTGCTCACAAGAACGCAGGAAATAAAACATCCGGTTCGAGCTCATGCTTTGGCAGAAGTCCGAGGCAAATCTGCCACAAGTCATACTAGTCAAACTGAAATGCACAAAAGTTGGCCAATGATTGGTGCAAATTACTACATTGTGGAAAGAGAAAAGCACCACATAGTGATGTTTTATCTCCTGTCAAATCGATACAAGTTTCCTCCATTCCAAACAACCAGCACTTTTCTTTTCCTATATTTTGGATTTCTACATTTTTACTATGTTTCTCCCTTGAGCCAAAGGGGGCCTAAAAGAAAATCGACTGATGCGTGGTCGTTGGGCGTAACAATAGGATGCAGATTCTGTCATCTTCCAAGCTTGAAATCCTCTCCGCAACCAACGAAGATGAGATCGATATGGCGGATGTTGATATCACTGATTAGTACTCCTTCCGTTTCAATTTATATTTCATTTGATTTTTTTATCCTAATTTTGACTACTCGTCTTATTCAAACAAATTGTGCAAACATAGTCAAATTTAAGTCATTCATATAGACTATTTATTAAATAAGTAAGCCACGTCAAAAGAAATGATATTTTGTATAAAAATTTAAATAAAACGAGTGGTCAAATTTAGGGTTGAAAAAGTCAAACAAACTATAATTTAGTATAAAATAGCACTGGTGTTTAATAATCACTTCCCCTCTGCATTCTAATAGTGGTTCCAAGATGCTTTGACGGAGCGACATGGCGCGCGATTGGGGCCAGGCCCACAAGCTTACTCTATTAGACCATTTCCGGTGACTCTTTCCATGTGTCCACATCGCAGCGGACACCACCGCACAATCCACGTTTTGTTGGACCGTCCCACGAGTTACTCTCAGTCTCAGACCTCCCCGCGTTTTGCGCACGAAACCATGGTCCTCCCTCCCTCATCACTCATCAGTCCCCTCCTCCGGTGATCCGGTCCCTTTGTAGTTAAACCGACGCATATATAACCAACCCCCCACGGCCAGTCAGCCAGCAGCATCTGCACTTGTGCATCGGTCGGCAAGTACCCAAGCCTTTAGCTCCGATCCTGTCGGCAACAACAGCGATGGCGGCGGCAGTGTGGAAGAAACCGGTGAACGGGAGCCCCAGCAGGTCCGCCGCAGCAGCTTGGTGGCCGGCGATCACGGGAGGATCCCGAGAGGCTACGTCCCCATGGTGCTCGTCGGCGATGAGGAGGAGGGCAGCGAGGAGAGGATCATGGTGCGCGTCGAGATGCTCAAGGAGCCATGCATGGCGGCCGTTCTGGAGATGGCCGCGCAGCAGTTCGGCTATGCCCAGCCAGGCGTGCTGAGGATCCCATGCGGCGTCGACCGGTTTCAACAGATGGTCGGACGCGGCGTGCGAGGCTAGATAGAATTATGTACAGTATACATTTTTGCTGAATTTGTCCATTCTCTTTGATACGGATTTCATCCATGTACAGACAAGATGTATTCTTGTGCTGAATCTGTTCATTCTTTGCTCTGAATTTCTACCAGGAGTTTGTGTACAGAACAGAACTTAGATGTGAAGAGTATGCGCATAGTGTCAGATTTCAGGGATTCAATTTTCACCGGAAACTTGCGTGTAAATGTTGGCACTACTCACAGATCTCATAAGAGAGATGCAAAAAAGACATCGTGAGGCGGGGTTATGCCATAGATAGATGCAGCAGAAAATTGAACTTGAGGAAAATACAGCAAAAGGAGAAAGAATGCTACAAAAGGGGTTCTGGTTTTGTTTTCATCATTTCCATAGCTCCTCCATTGGAATTCCACGCTCCTCAGCGACATCCTTGTACTGCTCCATCATCTTCTCCGCGGGTGGAAGGGAGGGCCGGCGGGATTAAGGCCACCAGGGCACGGAGCGAGCTCGAGAGGGCCATGGCCATGGACGATTGCTGCGGCTCCTTTCTTCCTACCCTCTTTACCTTATCCGTCTGTTGGGCTGTCATTTATGGGCCTAATTGTCCGGAGCCTTCTAGCCCAATTTCAGGCTTCTAAATAGGCCGGCCCATAAACAGCGGGTGGACAGCCACGAAGCGGAACAAAAGCGCGGGAAAATCCGCCCCGAAATAGCGCGCGGCGGCGGGAAAATCCCCATTCTCATCTGCATCCCCGGGAACCGATCTCGCCGCCTCTCCCCATTCCCCACTTGGATCACTCTCTCCGTGGCGAGCCCCAACTGCGCAGCTGCCTAAACCCTAGCGCGGGCCGCCATGGACTCGGCGGTGCTCTCACTCACCTGCGCGGGCCTCGGCGCCTCGCAGGAGGACGAGGACGGCGCCGTCATCGGCTACGCCAAGAGCGACCACTGCTAGGTACCCACGCTCCCACCCCGCTTCCTGCGTTTCTTCGGCGACAGCTTCGGTTTGACCCCATTTCTGATCGGCGGATGAATGTTTGCTGACTAATTTCTGCTGTGCTCCCGTTTTCGCCATTTCTGTAGATAATCTGAAGGACCTGCAGAGATTCCTGCGGCGGGAGGTTTTCAAGCAGGTCTGCAAGTGGAAGATTGCGTCGAGGGATCTGGTGCCCATCATCGAGAATTACCAGAACGACCGCAATCTGGTCATCACTGCAGGTATTTGTTATTCCATTTCGATTCGTTTGAAATCTCAAAGTTCTGTATATGGACTTTCGTTTTGAATAGGATCTCCGATAAATCGTGTATCTCTGTTCCCCACTAATATAGCTCTGAAACTAAGTATTCGAATACCTTTATTTCAATCGTGCCCTCTGATGTACCACCCTATGGCTAAGGCTTTCCACTTTATTTTTGTATCGTAGTGAAAGTATTGGTGTTCCTTACAATGCCTGTGGAGCCATCGTCAGAGGATGTTGCACAGCAGATAGAGTATCTGTGGGATCTGAAGGCTGCACTGACACGCAATGTTGCAGTAACTGTCATTGTGTCTCTTCTTGAGGACCCATTGGATCGCTTGGAAAGGTAAATCTCTTCCCTTGTTTTTATCATGGAGCTCACACAACTGACTGACTGACAGTGCTAGTCATGAAGATCACAGAACACTGTTATATAGTCAATCTTTATATCTTCTAATATAGCCTGGTGCAAACATATTTTCCCAAAAGGCCCACATTATGAGCTACTGCCTGATACAGTTGGAAAGAGCAGGGTCGATATAAGTGGCCTGTTGCAAGCTCTTGGAGGTTGCGGTAAACCTTTTTTTTTACCAAGCTGATTGTATTCATCGACTGTAGTGTAGGTGCGAAAAAACAGAGAACTCGAGAGTTTCAAAAGGACTTCCTTCAGAAGTTGTGCCCCCTGTTTATCTATTTTTTCTTGAACAAATGCTCATTAATCCTAAGCCTATCATATCTGGTTGGCCGAACCTAAAATTGTGAACGTCGTGCTTTGGTTTGTGGCCCTGACCCCTGAGGCTATCAATGAAATTGGTTTGCAGACCAATTAAGTTTCTGTGTTATAGTTTCTGAGAATACTTTTAACATTTGTCCCTAGGATATGCAATTGTAAACTGGAACAAGTGGTCCCTTTTTTTCTACTTGCCCAAGGGCCAGCCCTTTTTCAATGAGATTGGGGATGGAATTTGAATGAGAAATCAAATCTTCAACTAGATGGATCTGTACTAACTTTGAGCTTTACATGAATTATTCAATCAAATACGGTTATATTCTGTTTCACACACACACACACACACAAATCACATCATTCGACCCATATTTCAAGGATATTGTTTCTGTGGATTCCATTTGGCAATTTGATGACATAAAGGTGATAAAGTTGCAGTGATTTTAATTGTGCCATTACCTTATCAGCAAAACTATACCTGGTGTTTGTGCTACGTATGTTAATTTATCAGCAATTCAACATGGTTCTTCCACTATCTTAACCTGCCTCTATGCTCATTAAAAATCCTATTTGGCAACTGGTCTATATATATATATCCTGTTCCCAAAGGGCAGAAGTGCAAGTTTTATTTTATTCACTACCATTATTACTTCATTCTGTTCCCATTTATATTATGCTATTTACTAGTTCTAAACGCTACATAAGTATATATTCTTCACCATAGTGACTTGAGTTGACATGATTTTCTATTCAATACCAATCAGAACTTTATTCTCAGAAGATGACTGGAAGTTAGTTCAGTTGGTGCTTACATTGTTCCGCAATGTCTTGGCTATTCAAGAAATCACATTGACTCAGAAAGCATCTGGAGAAGCTACCCACTTACTCTTCCTGGCTGACAGCTTTTCGGAGATCATGTTCCAAGAGAATGTGATGGACATAATCTTAGTTTTGACTCAGCATATTGATGAGCAATCTGGTTATCTTAAGGAGGAAAACCTTCTTTTAATGGAGATTTATCATTATATCTTCTTAGGCCGTGACCCAGGACTGATTGCCGAGCTTCTAATAAAGGTTCAAAGGTATCCTTCTTTTTGTTATTTTCTTTTTCTTTTTCTGAGTACCATTCTGTATTTTGAATGCCCCTTTTTGTTTCAACTATCAGTGAAAAAAATCTCAATTTTGTTTACTCCATTGATACTCTTTAGGATCAGGTTAACGGAGATATTGTTTCATCAGTTGATTCATTGAGATTGATGATGGAGGAGGAAGAAAGGAAAAAAAGAATGCTCAGGCAACGGAACTCAGAACATAGCTCGCTTAGTGGGACTTTTACGTGCTTTTCAGTGGTACTACACATTTTCAAATTGTACCAACTGCCTCCTACATCGTAACCAGATAATCAGATGCACTTGTCTCTGCTTGCATTTGAACTTACAGGATGGATCTAAATCATTGTGCAAGGGAACCCCACCTCTGCATCTGCAAATAGCCTCTTGAAAATACGTAACGTCCAAAGAGGTCCTCAGAAAAGGATAGCCTGGGACAATGAACTTCTGTACATACCAAAGGAGGGTATTTCAGAAATGCTTAGAAGCTTCATGGATCAATTTTTATCTGGAGCATACAATAGTAAGTTTGTTTCATTTCCATTTAATAGAACCATTATGTTTTGTTCATGTAAGCTTGAGATGACACGGTTCTTATCAGTCCTGATGCAATCAGTCTGTGATGATATCATGGATGAGCACCACTCTATTGAGAAATCTGATATAACTACATTCTTCAAAGTTGCTCGATTTGTTCTAGCGTTTCAACATGAGAAGGCTTCAAATGATCAGGTCCGTAACAGAACTCTGGGCTGTTTATTCTTCATTCACTTATGAATGTTTTTATGTGCTATTGTGGAGATTCTTGTCTCATTTCCCTCTTTGTTCAACATGGATGACTTGAATTGCCAAGTGGCACAGTTACATAACTGATTTCTATTTGCTACTGGATTACATGAAACTTAAGCTGCAGTTAGTTATATCTTGGCTTATTTGTCATGAATATCATAACTATGTCTATCCAGGCAGATCTGATTATCATCCTTTCTCTTCCATGATGATTCATGACAATATGTGCTTTCTTTTGGCCAGAAATCTGTTAAAGGGATTCAACCATCTGAGGTTTCTCCTAGCAACGAACCTGACGATAATCTGCCATTCCATGGTGATATATGTGGACCTGTTGCGGCCACATTGAATGAAGATATGTTCAATATAGTCATTTCCAGGTGGCGTGAGACGTATGAGGGTCTTAAGGAAACTAACGACTACAAAACACTTTCAGCAGCTGGGTCTTTAATGAAGAACATGGTAAGAGAATGTGTATTTTGTAAATTTTGCAATGACAGTGATGCTAAATTTAGTTTTCCTAATAACCCATGGTTACATGCACATATGAAACTTGCCTTGTTTCTTGCTTTGAGAAGACTGAACAAGAAATTTCCTTGAAAAAAAAGACTGAACAAGAAAACTAGAGAGCAGTTTGCGAAAACTGGCAAGGGGAGAAGCACTTGCCAAAACAAGTCAAGTTTGAGCAAAATCCCAAGGCTTAGCTCTGAAATTTTGATGCAGGGTTTACATTTTTAACCTTGATTACTATCTAGTTCTTTAAAGGTTCATAACTCAAGTAGATATAGTATTAAGTACGATGTGGCATCTATACACATACATGTGCCTAAGCCTAACCAAACTGAATTAGCTATGTAGAGCTTGACTTCAGAAAGTAGAGATTAAAACAATGTCGAGTTTAAATTGTTTTAGTTTTAAACCGTTGCCAAACTTTAACCTATATTTTGCTATCAGCAAGAGTATTTTTTTTTCATTCCTCAAGCTAAGTACTTTATGAGATTTTAACTTGATGAACCTTGTAAACTGCATACATCCTTATGCCAGGATCCTCTACAAAACTTGGTCTGAACGGGAATTACAATGTCTTGCCGACTTCAATGGAGAGATTGTCAATTCAAAACCATATGAGTGTACTTAGTTTTCAATTGTGATGTCCATTAGAAAATCCTTGTGGACTATTCAATTAATACTGCATCATCAACTCTCCCCCCTCTGCTTTTGTATTTGTACTCTGTATATTTCTTCTTAATGCAATTATGCACAGTGTGTACTCTATGTATATTTCTTCTTGATGTCATTATGCGCAGCTCACCTGTGTTCTTGAGGGAAAAACTACTGCATGCATCTTGTGGACCCTCATACTTTAGTACCTTGCATTGCAGATTGACATGATATATTTGGTGCTAAAAGTACTTCCCGAAGATTCGAGGGAATCTCAAACAGCTCGTGTTTTACTCTATAAACTGTTCTATGATCAGACGGAACATGGCCTCACTCAATTTCTGCTGAACTTGTTCAGATCATTTGATAGTCACAAGCAACCCAAAAGGTTTGTATGAAATATGCCCTTGGGAATTCCATGTCTGTCATTTGCTACCAAAAATAAAGCTTGAGGACATACAGTAAGTCAATTAGTAGGCGCACTTCCTAGACTAGAAAATTCTTATCGAGGCGTTCAGAGCATTATCTGCATAATACCTGTGTCCCTGACTTTACAAAAGCACAATATATAGTTTTAATCTATGCATCAAGTAGATGATAGTTCATTTCCTAAAATAGATAAGCTGCTGGACATTCTAGACAGGAAAATTGTCATCCTTAGAACTCACAGGCTAGATTTTCATGCTCTCAATGCCTTCAATGGTACTATGCAGTTTGGATGTTCATGCTCTCAGAGGTTAGATTTTTCTTTTTATAACTATAGATGAAATATTCCCTTCTAAACATGTAATCAAAATAATCCTACAATAACCAGCAACTTGTTGTGGACCTGTGTTTCTTTTCTAGTTGGCTGTATTTTTTGGTTTGTGTTTCTATTACATGGTTTGAATTATGTTTCCTTTCTGGTTAGTGGAGATCGACACTTCCCCTTCCAATTTAATTCACTAAATGTATACCATACTGTCATTTACTTTTATTTAACTTCACTGCCTGCTTTATTTACCAGTGATCTAGAGGATTTATTAGAAACAATTCATATCATGCTACAACTCATGGAAAAGCTTCAAGCACGCGGTGCATTAAGGGTATGCTATTCTCTTTCCTGTCTGTAATATTAGAGTGCTCCAGTCTAGTAATGTTCTCTGTGCATCTTCATTTTTCTAGCAATTTTTACTCCTATAGGTTCTGAACTGTTTTAAGCGAAGATTGGTAGCATCACACTTAATCAATAATTGCTCTATTTTTCCTTTAGGTTGCAAAAAAGACAAAAAAGGTCAGGAGAAAGAAGGCAACAAATGATAAAAACGAGAATTCAGAGCCCAAAGTGGAGAATGTAGAACCAAACGACGCTCATCCTACAGATGGGACCAAATGCTCACCTGAATCACTTCCAGATTTGAGGGTCGAGAGTTCTTCTTTAGAACCTTCTGCCTCACAACCTGGAAAAGTAGACACCAGTGGTGCACATGTACCGGATACACTTGTGGACACTGCAGTTAACATGGAGAGTACTGCACATGCCGAATGTGGCACAGACAGTGGTGTAATAAAGAGAAATCTCCTCGATGAAGAGGGCGAGAGTTCAGATTCTTCAGTTGATCACCAACCTGCTACAAGTGAAGTTGATTTTAATGTTTCCCGATTAATATCTAGCCTTGCAAACAATTCTGTTGTGCAAAATATTTGCTGTCTGTTGAAACATTACAAAAGTAACTCCTACCGTACAAACCATTACATAATATGCATGCTACGGAGATTCTGTGAAGATCTAGAGCTGTCACCAATGCTCTATCAGGTAAAAGAAATGCCTACATATGTTTCCTCACAGTTGTTTCTTCTTTGGGAGCTTATATTGTACTGCCTTTTGCAGCTATCTCTTTTAACAACTTTCTATGATATATTAGCGGAACAAAAGTCATCTAATTCAAAGGAGTACACAAACATTGTAAATTTTCTTTCTAAAGTTGTGAGGAAAATGTTGAGGGCAATCAAAAAACAGCCATTGCTATTTGTTGACATACTATTTTGGAAGACCCGAAAGGAGTGCCATTGCATTGATGCTGATGCACTGCTGAATGAGCTTAAGAAAGATGTGGGAAACAAGGACGGTAAAATTGGTTCAAGTAAGGGGTGGAGAGGTCCAATAAATATAGCAGATTCTCTCGGTGATGATGAAGTTGATTTGGTTATACCGCAGGCACCTTATGATGCTGATAAGTAAGTTATGTGCATTACTTTAATGATGTTTTGTGTTACTATACATACAAAGATGTGCAGTGGTAAAGTGAACAATATCACATGTTAATTTCCAGTGACATGCATACAGGGATGGAGATCTATCAGCTGTTGAACATGGTGATGATTTTAGGAAGAGTAGTACTACATATAAAAGGAGCAGATTAATGTCACTTTCAGATAGTGATGCTGAGGAAAATGAGAGGTTCTTTTTGTATGCTCTTCTGTATTTGAACACATAGCTAATTAGCTGAACTTCAATCCTCACTTTGATATGAATGGATTTTATTCAGGAATCATGTATCAAGAGATTCGGTGCCCAAAGTTCCAAAACGACGAGGTCGCTCTCTTTTTACGGAAGAGCAAGAGAGGGTTATAAGAGACCTTTATGAAAAGTAAGGGTTAAAATTTCTTCTGAAAATGAGCAATGATTGGTCAATGTCCCTCAGTGTACTTTATAAAGTTAACATCATGCAGAAATCACTATATCTTTTTTATGCATGATTATTTTTATAGTATGAATTGAATGCTGATGCCAGAATGTTTATTCCTTTTATGTTGTACTTTGTAGATATAAGGATGATCGTAAATGCAGTCATCTAATAGCTGAGGCTTTAGACCCCAGCGGGAAGATATCTTCTGCTCAAGTTTCTCGTAAGCTTACGCAATTAGGTCTCAGGAATATCACAAGGAGAAAAAAGCTTGCAGATGAATCTCTTTCAACTGGAGATTGGGGTACAGAACCACAAAACAACTCGCTTGATGATCTGAACCCCATGCTAGGTGAAAATAACAATGGCCCCAAGTCTAAAAGCTCCAGGTGAGTATTATAAATCATAATTTTTGTGTCCATTCTTAATGGTACCTAATCTCTAGTCTGATGCCCAACAATCAGATACATGCATTTTACCTGTAGAAACGATACATTCGCATACTATTTTTGGAAGGGTTGGCAAAAGCTTTGCTGAGATTTTATACTGATATGTTCAAAATAAGTACATCAGGCCTAACAGCTCCATTAGAAACTATATCTATATTTTACTTATTAATGTCTAGTCTGATGCCTAACAATCAGATACATGCATTTTACCTGTAGAATCGATACATTCACATACTTTTTTTGGAAGGGTTGGCAAAAGCTTTGCTGAGATTTTATACTGATATGTTCAAAATAAGTACATCAGGCCTAACAGCTTCATTAGGAACTATATCTATATTTTACTTATTGTTTAAATGTTTCTGGAAAGTTAGTGTGATTTCTTTAGTTTTTTTTTTCTCGAACACACAGGACCACTGTGTATCTTTATATCAAAGAGAGGTGATTTCCTTAGTTTAACTATCCAAATACGAGTTTGCTGGTATTTGGTAGTTACTTATTAAACCTTAAGTTGGGTGGTGAGATCAGCTTTTTCCTAGTGCCTGACATGGAGTTGTTTTTTTTTTTTGGTTTCTTTTGTTTTTTCCGGTTCCTTTTGGTTTGTACTTGTCCACTTGGACCATTTTCTCAATATAATATAATGATGCACAGTTCTCCTCTGTGGTTGTGAACAATAATCTTCTTATTAAACCTTAACTTGCATTTTTCCAGGGCTAGAAGGAAAAGGTTACATGTGTCAAGCGATGGCCATGATGACACAAGTCATGGAAGATCATCTGATGAAGAAACATTGCAAGTACTTAAAAGCAGGTAATAATATACTCACTTGATTTTAATCAATTAATAAAGAAAACTATGGGTGAGAAGGCATCACCATGGCTTTGCCTTAAGAGAGGTGTACTAAACCCTTAGGATTTACTCATATGACTTTGGGGCCACGCTGATTCAACCACTCTAGTTTCGGTGGGCAGCCTCCCACAGATAGATGAAGCTGTTTTGATTTTGTTTTTCTTTCCTTTTCCTTTTTAAATATGCTCATTGCCTTTTAATTATTGCAGAACAAAAAGTAAGAAAGTTCCATTGGTGGATAGTTCACTGAGTGCATCACAACATCAAGAATTTCAGCATGACCCAGACTCTGATGATGCGACCATAGGATCCATGATTAGGTGAACTCATTCAGCTGTAGTACATACATAAATACAAGCAATTTAATATTCATGATACTAGTTGTGAACCCTCTCATTAATTCTATAACGTTCTCATTTCCGTCACCCCTCGTACACATTTGACTAAACCAATTTCCTTTTCTGTTGACAGAAATAGAAAAAAGAAGAGGTTATCCACGTCAGGTTTTGAAGGGAATGTACAAAACCATCAAGAATCTTCAGACAACACCAACACCAAAGATTGTTCACCGACTATATCCCAACATGAGAAAACTTTGCAAGACACTTACCCTGATGATGAGACCATCGGATCCATCATTAGGTATGGTCATGCATCTTTACATAAACTTCAGGACTGCATTTGTTTAGACTTCACTAACTCAATCTGTTCCCAATTTTCTTTTAAATAAATCATTTCCTTTTCTTTTTAACAGAAGTGGGAAAAAGAAGAGGTTAGTGACGCCAAATTTCTCAACGAATATAGAAGGCCAAGAGTCTTTGAGAAATATAGAAGGCCATTGGCTTTTTGCGCTGCTCTTTCGAGAACAGGGGAAGAAGGGGAAGGAGAGAGCGCGGGCGGGCGCAACGCCAATTTCAAGAGGGGATGGAAATTCTGTTGGGAGTCTTGGGACCGCTTTTGTGCGCACCTAGTGCGGATGGATGACAGCTGTCCGAGCAATT